>CP139506.1:226291036-226573536 GCA_021014915.2 Artemisia tridentata subsp. tridentata | reverse complement strand
TGGGTGTGAAATTTCTCAATGATTGACTTAAGATCTGATTTTCTTCAGTTACGAGCAAGATGTCCCTAGAATTGCCTTTCGTATTCGTTATGGTCTTCATAAGTATTCATGATGCCAATTGTATTGGTTACTACTCCAACTGTTCCTATGGACTTGATGAACCGTGTCTTTCATGAATACTTGGACGATTTGTTACAGTATGACATGTCGGTATATTCGGAGACGAAAGAGAAACACGGGGATCATTTTCGTATTTTGTGTTGAAATTTCTACGTCAGAAGAAGCTCTATGTAATACTTTCGAATAGTAATTTTGAGGAAGAATGAGAGGAGAATTTTGAAAAGCTGAAAAGAGATTGGTTTATACTCAAGAAGGAGGACTAGTTATGTGTGACAAATGGTAATTTTCACGTTGTTAATTTATATTAAATGAGTATTAAGTATTTTTAAGCTGAGCATTTCTATGCGCAATTGCATGTTTTTGAGTATTTTTGAGCATTTTTGGGAGCTGACCCGCATACTGTAGCTTACAGTCACTGCAGAAAGAGTATATTTTTGTCAGTAAGCCTAAATTATCCTATTTCTGATAGTTACTGACAAGTCTCGTAATTAACTGAGAGCTTTCTCGCATTTTTCTGAAAAACAACCGCACGCGCGTACCGACAGCACAGTACACATGGTAACAGTCAAATAAATATATTTTTGAGTCATTAATAATATTTTATTACATTTCTGACAAAAACGTGGATAAAAACTTTTTTTACGTATACGTGTCCAAAAAGGTCAAACCGGGACTTTACGGTCACGTTTAAGCTCAAACCGACACACGATACACCGACACGGAGTAAAAATAAAATTTACCCTCCCCCTAATACACCATAACCGGCCAAGGTAATACTCCCCCACAAAAATCCAAATACTTCCCACTAACTAGTTAAACATTATATATATTACTACATTTTACTCTAAATGACTCTAAAACAAAACTTCTTATCCTTTAACCTCATCAACTCTTTCCTTGATCATTTTTAGATCAAAACTCACGGTACACTATAATCCTCAAGATCCAACAATTTTCTTTGAAGTTCAATCAATTTAGAGTGTATATTCAAGCATTTCAGGTTATTTGGAACGTGGTTTGGGTAGATTTGGTGAAGTTTTGGGTTGTTCTTGGTCACCTACCTCACGTTAACTTCTAAAGCATTGTAAGAAATCATCAAAATTTTCTAATCATGTTAATTACATGTTCATTTGATGTGTAATGGTGTTATAAATTGTTAAAAGTATATATTTTGTTAAAATGGAAAAAGCTAGGGTTTGTGTTTTGATATATAGTGCTCGACCTAATTATTAAATATGAACAAATCTATAAATTTCTTGCTTGTGTGGTAAATTTTGTTACATATGGTGCTAGTTTGATGATACAAACATGATTTACGTTAATTACGCGAGATTAAGCAATATATAAACTTTTGAGGCTATGTATATGAATCGGCCAAGTATAAATTACAAAACTATTGGGGTTTTGAAAAACATAAAATTTTGGCTCAAGTGGTGAAATGGCATAATTAATGCTTAAAAGTTTATTTGGAATAGCTTATTGAATAAGCCATAATTAATAGAGATTAGCTAACAAAAAGGTGAAAATGGGTTGACATATGTAATATGGGTCGAATATGATGTATTTTGGTCATATTTGACTATTTGACTTAATAGCTTATTTATAAGAGCTTAATCGGTAAACTTAAAGTTTATTTCGTAACTAATATTTACTAATTACCAATAATGGACTAAATATAATTTTTGGGCTAAAAATGTTGTACGAGGGTTGTTGGGTCGAGCCCAACATGAAAATGACCTCCTTTGATTTTTTGACCAAACGGGTTTAATGGACGTGTTAAATGATTTTAGAAACGCAACGATATATATATCATAAACTAAAAAGGCTAAATAGTTAGGACTAAAAATTAACTATTGGGCTTATTTCATAAGTTTCGGCCCAATAGATATGTCGGGTAACAAAAATGATTTTTGAAATATTTTCCGACTCACTATGGATATTATTACTTAACGAATACAATATATATAACAAAAATTAGTACGGACTTGTTTTGAGACGCGTTAGTCTCCAAAAGGGTGAAAATGACATTTTGACCAAATTCTTATTAATATTGACTTTTGTTGACTTTTAGCTAAATATTGACTTTGTGTCGAAATCTATTGTTAAGAAATAAAAACGTAATAATAACGACAAATATAACGATAAAATATTTACAACGAACAATAAATATATTAGGAGCCAATTTTACATATAAAGTGAACAACGCGGATTATTTGAGGAATTGCAACACCTGAGAAAAATGAAAACGTTGTATAAACGAATGGGTCATGCCCAAATTTTCTAAAAATCTAACACTTAGAGTATTTTGATAAAAATACACAACTTATGTAAATTTTTCTAAAATGCTTAAAATGTTCTAAATTCCTTATAATTAAGATTGTATTATAAATAATAAATAATATTTATAATATAATAATCCTCCACTAACTCTATTATTTTATTATTTTCTCAAAAACCTATTTAATTAATTCTTAATTAATGAAATACTTAAGTACTTAACCTAATATATATATATATATATGTATACATGTATGATCATATATATATATATATATAATACTTGCGGCGAATACTAGCACGGATGTTCGTTACGTATTCCCAACGTACACTTTCACCATGAGCCCACCACCAAGAGTTACAACGATAAATCATTTTGAAATATACTATACAACACAGTAAGCAAGAAATATACGAGCATTGTTCACGAGTAAACTTTTCAAATAAAGTAAAGACACATGAGACACGAATACTTTCGCTGAGACTTACCGTACTGATTAAGTTGCGTGTCGGCGCGGTTGCACTACTTTGTTGATTAGCAGATTGCTGTTGTATTTAAGGTGAGTTTATAGCCCCATATTTTTATACGATTTGTTTTATAAGCTTTGGGGTGAGAAACATGCAAAACTGTTTTCATGGACAAAAAATGGATTTTGTTTTTATGCACGCTTATATGCAGAAACCTATGTTTAGCTGAATCCCATTGCGCCCACTATCATCAACCGTTAATTCCTTTCTAGGAAGCCGTTTGATATAAATAGATCTATTGGGGATGACACCCCCGTTCGGTTGGCTCTGGCATAGCCAAGGCGAACGTATACCATACGAATAATAGGCCGAGTGTCTGGGGATTAACACTCGCGGGCACCTTTTTTCTAGCTATTGCCAGCTTGGCATGTTGCGATGTCATAGTTCGGTTAGATGAGACTTAGTGTTTGCATAGCGAAATAGTGTGTTTTTGCTGAATTGTTTGCTGATATTGCTATGGTCCATATGTGTTATTTACTTTAAACATATGAACTCACCAGCGTTAGCTGACTTTTAGCATGTTTTTCTCAGGAAACTGAGGTGTGTTAGCTGAAGGCAGGGCATGGCGATGGTCATAATAAATGTTGGAAATGTTTTTAGTATTGCGTTAACTCTGAAATTTGGACCTCTTTGTTTAATGGGCTACATTTTTATTTGAAATGGATTTTATGTAAGACAACATGACTTTAAACATGTAATGTATTTTAAAACGGATTTTTAATCCGTTCCCTATATCTTGTGTTGTGATTATCGATTTAGTAGCACCCAAAGTGTATGCTTCCGCAATATTATGATTTTGGGGGTGTTACAGATTGGTATTCAGAGCCTAGGTTATAGAGAACGAGGTTTATAAAAACCTTAAACTATAACCGATTTATGAAAAAAATTTCCTTATGACCGCCAGATGCCTGCCAGTTTAGCTTGCTATGATTTGAGCATTATTTGCTTTATTTGATTAAGTGTTATGATATGCTATTTGAGTATTTTACTAAGCATATATGATATGAGTATTTTCTATATACTTACACGTGTCGCACCATATTTGTCACAGACTATGTCTCTCCCTTTCGATACACTTGATGTGGTAGCTGCTGCTGGACTCACTTCTCCGATGCGACAGCCAGTTCCATTTGTGGATGACCCATTGATGGAGGTTGTCCGAGCTGCTGCTCAGCCACCCATTCCAGCTCAGCATGTACACACCACTCCAGTGTCTACCTCACCATACTTGCCCAGATACACCACAGCACACCGCTCATCCCCAGCCCAGCTATACACTTTCACCTAGCATGTTCAGGATACCCCACCTGTCAGATGTCGGGCCTCCGTACAGGCGAGTTCGTGGACGTCGCCTCCAGCTACCATCTATGTTGTCTTCATCTCTCAGTAGGACCCGCTATGGCTATACGGGTACCCCTACTGAATCACCATCTCAGTCACCTATATCATCTCCAAACCATTCCCCACCTAGCCAGAGACTTAGGAGATCGATTGAGACCTATTCACAGGAGGATGAGGATCCAGTGGAGGATCAAGAGCAGGTTCAGGATGAGCCTACTCCAGCTGTTACTGCACCTACTGAGCACACTCCTATTGGTGTAGATGATGACAGGGACAGAGATACCCCTATGGACTCAGATCAGGTTATGATGCCGAGGGATGGTAAGGGCATCATGAAGGATGTTCAAGGTATATTTAAGGTTGGACAGAGTCCCAGGGATGCAGAGATTCAGGGTATGAGTGACAATCAGTGGATAGATATTGCTTGTGATGTTGGCACGGGTGTACGTACAGCTAGCCCAGAGTACACACCATCATCTCCTTCATTCATGCTCCATCTCCGATGCCTACGCCACTTCCATCACCAGTAGTTTCTCCACTTGCAGAGCTCGAGGAACCCACTGAGATGGAGCAGGTGTGGATTCAGCTGGCGAATCAGGCCAGTTTACTTGATGTGCATTCAGACCAGATTGGGAGGTTGGAGCAGTCCGACCGTATTCAGAATGTGGAGAGGAGGATTGGGACTGTTGATAGGGCAGCTTGTGTTTTATTTGAGGAGATGTACTCTGATCGGAGGGTGATGATTGGATTGAGAGCTAGATTGGATGCTTTGGAGAGGTTGCATGGTAGAGAGCTTAGGAACTTGGATTTTAGGGCTATTGGCTTAGGCAGAGGCCAGAGCAGGATGCAGGGAATGTTGAGACGAGCCAGAGGTGTTGACCGTACTCAGTGGCAGAGGATTATGACTGCAGAGTACACTATTGGAGCAGTGATGAGAGAGAATCAGGAGTTGAGAGATCGTATAGGCCAGTTGGAGACTACTATTGGAGAGTTGACTTTAGCATTTGATCAGTTACGCCTAGATAGTGACCGAGCTTAGAGTAGTTGTAGTTGATGATGTATCCATTAGGATGACTAGTATTTCTGTAGTATTCCAGAACTAACTATTAACCAAGCTTGTAATTTTGTGAACCTTTATCTTTTCGATATATATAACAAGCTTAGTTTTCCTATCTGATTATTCGTTTTCCTTTGTGGTTGACTTTATTCTTGCATTCTGTTTGCACTATCCGTATATTCACATGATTCTTTCCTCCCGTAAACAAGATCTCATTTATCGCCATCTTTTTTTGTGATGCAGATAAATGGCACCCAAACGAAAGTCAACCAGAGTCACACGAGGACAAACTGCTAACACACCTACCCCGACAAGGTCAGTAAGGGGAAGGACTACTGAGAATGTCGCCCCGACAAGAGCCGCACAGGGCCAAGTTGCTGGGAACGCCGCCCCGACCAGGGCCGCAGCAAATACACCAGTGGTGAATCAAAAAAACTCTGATCAGCTTGTTGCTGATCGTGTGGCCGCCGCTCTCGCAGCCGCAAACAATTCGACCACCAACACCGGGACATCTAGGCCAGTGACCAACAGCCGTGGTTGTACTTACTCTGAATTCTGAAAAATCATGGTTGGAGGATTTGGAGGAACAGAGGGAGCCGTTGGCTTGACTAGATGGATTGAGAAGCTAGAAACCGTGTTTCGCATCAGTGGTTGTAACGATGACGACAGGGTCAAGTATGCATCTTTCACTTTCATGGATGCCGCTTTGACCTGGTGGAACAACTATATGAAATCTGCTAACATGGATGTTGCTTATGCCATGCCGTGGGAAAACTTTAAGGAACTAGTGATTAGGAAATATTGTCCACGAAATGAGGTCAAGAAGTTGGAGATAGAGTTTTGGAATTTAAAGGTGCAAAACAACAATATGGCTGCTTACAACCAGAGATTTCAGGAGTTGGCTTTGCTATGTCCTGAAATGGTTCAGACTGAGGCAAGATTGATTGAGAGGTATATCGGTGGTTTATCGAAATCCATAAGAGGTGATGTGACTACCTCGAGAGCTGCAGATCTTCATGAGACTATGGAGAGAGCAAACAAGTTGATGGATCAGGAACTGGAGGATGTTCCAGAAAAGAGTGCTGACCACAAAAGGAAGTGGGAAGATCACTCTAAGGGTAGTAACAGCAGCTCTCAGAACAAAAAGCAGAATGTAGCCAAGGCTTATGCAGCTGGTTCAAGTGATAAGAAGGGTTATGACAAGAACGCACCTTTTTGTAACCGCTGCAAGCTACATCACAAGGGACAGTGCACAGTAAAGTGTAACAACTGCCAGAGGATAGGGCACATGGCCAGGAATTATAGGGCAAGACCCCTAGCCACCACTTAAGCAGCACCACCCCACAATCGTAGGGCGGAAGTCACCTGCTTTGGGTGCGGTGAAAAGGTCATTACCGAAATGAGTGCAACAAGCCCCGAAACCAAGGAAATGGTGGTGGACCAGGCAACCAAGTAGCAGTGGTCAACAATGGAAATCAGGGCAATGGAGGAGGAGCCCGTGGAAGAGTTTATGCTATGGGCAGAAGGGAAGCCCAGGACGACCCGAACGTGGTGACGGGTACGTTTCTTTTAAATAATCGTTATGCGTCAGTACTATTCGATACGGGAGCAGATAGAAGTTTTGTGTCGACCACTTTTAGTCCTTTAATCGACATAGCCCCAACCACCTTAGATAATGTCTTCGACGTAGAATTAGCAAACGGAAACCTAGAAAGAGTAGGTACTATTATAAGGGGTTGCACTCTAAACTTATTAAACCGCCCATTCAACATTGACCTTATGCCAGTAGAGTTGGGTAGTTTTGACGTCATCATAGGGATGGATTGGCTATCGAAATACCATGCCGTCATCGTCTGTGATGAGAAGATCGTCAGAGTACCCTATGGCAATGAAGTTCTGATAATTGAAGGAGATCGGAGTGATCGTGCGCGTTCGTCAAGATTGAGCATCATCTCGTGTACGAAGGTGCAGAAGTACATTGAGAAAGGATGCCACCTTTTTCTAGCTCATGTTACTGAGAAGAAGGAAAAGGAGCCCAGAGAGAAACGATTGGAAGATGTGCCAGTCGTAAGGGATTTTCCGGAAGTTTTTCCAGAAGACCTACCTGGACTCCCACCGGCCAGACAAATCGAATTTCGAATCGATTTAGTGCCAGGGGCCGGAAAAGGTTTTATCAGACCGAGTTCTTCGCCTTGGGGAGCTCCTGTCTTGTTTGTTAAGAAGAAGGATGGATCCTTCAGGATGTGTATTGACTATCGGGAGCTGAATAAGCTAACCATTAAGAATAGGTACCCACTCCCGAGAATCGATGATTTGTTTGATCAGTTGCAAGGTTCATCGGTTTATTCGAAGATAGACTTGAGATCGGGTTATCACCAGCTTCGAGTCCGGGAAGAGGATATCCCGAAGACCGCATTCGAACCCGATATGGCCATTACGAATTCCAAGTTATGCCATTCGGCTTGACAAATGCACCAGCTGTATTCATGGATCTCATGAATCGGGTGTGTAAGCCGTATTTGGATAAATTCGTGATAGTATTTATTGATGATATCCTGATATATTCCAAGAATGAGAAAGAGCATGAGGAACACCTCAAGCTAATTCTGGAATTATTGAAAAATGAGGAGTTATACGCTAAGTTTTCGAAGTGTGAATTCTGGATATCGACTGTGCAGTTTCTTGGTCACGTAATAGATAGACAGGGGATTCACGTAGATCCTGCCAAGATTGAGGCAATCAAGGATTGGGCAACGCCCACGACACCGACCGAAATATGACAATTTCTAGGACTTGCCGGCTATTACCGAAGGTTTATAGAAGGCTTTTCTAAGATAGCTAAGACGTTGACAAAACTGACCCAAAAGAATGTGAAATATGACTGAGGAGATAAGGAGGAAGAAGCTTTTCAACTCCTTAAGGAAAGATTGTGTAGTGCACCTATTTTGGCTCTACCCGAGGGTAGCGAAGATTTTGTTGTGTATTGTGACGCATTACACAAGGGTTTGGGATTTGTGCTGATGCAGAGAGAGAAGGTGATAGCATACGCTTCTCGACAGCTGAAAACCCACGAGAAAAAACTACACAACCCATGACCTAGAATTAGGATCAGTCGTGTTTGCACTAAGGATTTGGAGACACTATCTTTATGGGACTAAGTACGTAGTGTATACCGACCACAAGAGTCTACAGCATATCTTGAACCAGAAGGAGCTGAACATGAGGCAGTGCCGACGGTTGGAATTGCTTAGCGACTATGATTGTGAGATCCGTTACCACCCATGCAAGGCAAATGTAGTTGCTGACGCCCTCAGCAGAAAAGAGCGGATCAAACCCCTCAGAGTCAGATCGTTAGGGATGACGATCAGTTCGCCGCTTACAGCGAAAATTCTTGAGGCTCAGGGTGAGGCACTCAAGGATGAAAACCGACCATGTGAGATGATTCACGGAATGCCAGAGAGTGAGAATGGCTTTGTAAGAAGATCTAATGGAGTGTTGTGTCATGGAGACAGGTGTTGGATTCCGTTATATGGAGGAATTCGTGATTTGATCATGCACGAATCCTACAAGTCCAAGTACTCCATTCACCCAGGATCTGACAAGATGTACTTAGATTTGAAGAAGTTGTATTGGTGGCCAAACATGAAGGCCAATATAGCTGAGTACGTTAGTAAGTGTTTAACGTGCTCGAAGGTCAAGGCTGAACACCAGAGACCGTCCGGTTTGCTTGTTCAACCTGAGATCCCAGAATGGAAATGGGAGCGTATCACTATGGATTTTATCACCACGTTACCTAAGAAATCGAGCGGTTATGATAAGATTTGGGTAATCATTGACCGTCTCACTAAATCAGCGCATTTCCTTCCTATAAAGGAGAATGACAACATGGATAAACTCGCGCGACTGTATGTGAAGGAAATTGTCGCAAGGCATGGTGTGCCTGTTTCTATTATCTCTGATCGAGACAGCAGATTCACGTCCAATTTTTGGAGGTCGCTTCAGGATGCGTTAGGAACCGACCTCGACATGAGTACAGCTTATCATCCTCAGACTGATGGTCAGAGTGAGAGGACCATTCAGACGTTGGAGGATATGCTGAGAGCCTGTGTGATTGATTTCGGGAACTGCTGGGATAGGCATTTGCCTTTAGCCGAATTTTCTTATAACAATAGCTATCACACCAGCATTAAAGCTGCACCGTATGAGCACTTTATGGTCGTAAGTGCAGATCGCCAATTTGTTGGGCTGAAGTCGGAGAAAGCCAACTTACCGGACCAGACCTAGTCCACGAGACTACGGAGAAGATCGTGCAGATTAAGAGCCGAATGCAAGCGGCTCGTGACCGTCAAAAGAGCTATGCCGACAAGATGCGAAAACCCCTTGAGTTTCAAGTGGGAGACAAAGTGATGTTAAAGGTCTCACCATGGAAAGGCGTGATAAGATTTGGCAAGCGTGGTAAGCTGAACCCTCGCTACATTGGACCTTTCGAAATCCTCACCAGAATCGGGCTGGTAGCCTACCGACTCGAATTGCCATCTGAGCTCAGCGCTGTGCATGACGTTTTTCATGTCAGCAACTTGAAAAAGTGCTTATCTGATGATAACGCAGTCATTCCATTGGATGAGATTCAGCTTGATGAGAAACTGAACTTCATCGAGGAGCCGATTGAAATCATGGACCGGGAAGTGAAACGCTAAAGCAGAGTCGTATCCCAATTGTGAAGGTCCATTGGAACTCTCGCAGAGGCCCCGAGTATACATGGGAGTGAGAGGATGAAATCAAGCGAAAATACCCTCATCTCTTTTCGAACCCAACGAGTAACGTAAATTGAAATCCGGGACGGATTTCCCGATTAGCCGGGGAGACTGTGACAAATGGTAATTTTCACGTTGTTAATTTATATTAAATGAGTATTAATTATTTTTAAGCTGAGCATTTCTATGCGCAATTGCATGTTTCTGAGTATTTTTGAGCATTTTTGGGAGCTGACCCACATACTGTAGATTACAGTCACTGCAGAAAAAGTATATTTTTGTCAGTAAGCCTAAATTATCCTATTTCTGATAGTTACTGACAAGTCTCGTAATTAACTGAGAGCTTTCTCGCATTTTTCTGAAAAAAACCGCACGCGCGTACCGACAGCACAGTACACATGGTAACAGTCAAATAAATATATTTTTGAGTCAGTAATAATATTTTATTACATTTCTGACAAAAACGTGGATAAAAACTTTATTTTACGTATACGTGTCCAAAAACGTCAAACCGGGACTTTACGGTCACGTTTAAGCTCAAACCGACACACGATACACCAACGCGGAGTAAAAATAAAATTTACCCTCCCCCTAATACACCATAACCGGCCAAGGTAATACTCCCCCACAAAAATCCAAATACTTCCCACTAACTAGTTAAACATTATATATATTACTACATTTTACTCTAAATGACTCTAAAACAAAACTTCTTATCCTTTAACCTCATCAACTCTTTCCTTGATCATTTTTAGATCAAAACTCACGGCACACTATAATCCTCAAGATCCAACAATTTTCTTTGAAGTTCAATCAATTTAGAGTGTATATTCAAGCATTTCGGGTTATTTGGAACGTGGTTTGGGTAAATTTGGTGAAGTTTTGGGTTGTTCTTGGTCTCCTACCTCACGTTAACTTCTAAAGCATTGTAAGAAATCATCAAAATTTTCTAATCTTGTTAATTACATGTTCATTTGATGTCTAATGGTGTTATAAATTGTTAAAAGTATATATTTTGTTAAAATGGAAAAAGCTAGGGTTTGTGTTTTGATATATAGTGCTCGACCTAATTATTAAATATGAACAAATCTATAAATTTCTTGCTTGTGTGGTAAATTTTGTTACATATGGTGCTAGTTTGATGATACAAACATGATTTACGTTAATTACGCGAGATTAAGCAATATATAAACTTTTGAGGCTATGTATATGAATCGGCCAAGTATAAATTACAAAACTATTGGGGTTTTGAAAAACATAAAATTTTGGCTCAAGTGATGAAATGGTGGAATTAATGCTTAAAAGCTTATTTGGAATAGCTTATTGAATAAGCCATAATTAATAGAGATTAGCTAACAAAAAGGTGAAAATGGGTCGACATATGTAATATGGGTCGAATATGATGTATTTTGGTCATATTTGACTATTTGACTTAATAGCTTATTTATAAGAGCTTAATCGGTAAACTTAAAGTTTATTTCGTAACTAATATTTACTAATTACCAATAATGGACTAAATATAATTTTTGGGCTAAAAATATTGTACGAGGGCTGTTGGGCCGAGCCCAACATGAAAATGACCTCCTTTGATTTTTTGACCAAACGGATTTAATGGACGTGATAAATGATTTTAGAAACGCAACGATATATATATCGTAAACTAAAAAGGCTAAATACTTATGACTAAAAATTAACTATTGGGCTTATTTCATAAGTTTTGGCCCAATAGATATGTCGGGTAACAAAAATGATTTTTGAAACATTTTCCGACTCACTATGAATATTATTACTTAAAGAATACAATATATATAACAAAAATTAGTACGGACTTGTTTTGAGACGCGTTAGTCTCCAAAAGGGTGAAAAATGACATTTTGACCGAATTCTTATTAATATTGACTTTTGTTGACTTTTAGCTAAATATTGACTTTGCGTCGAAATCTATTGTTAAGAAATAAAAACGTTATAATAACGATAATTATAACGATAAAATATTTACAGCGAACAATAAATATATTACGAACCAATTTTACATATAAAGTGAACAACGCGGATTATTTGAGGAATTGCAACACTTGAGAAAAATGGAAACGTTGTATAAACGAATGGGTCATGCCCAAATTTTCTAAAAATCTAACACTTAGAGTATTTTGATAAAAATACTGAACTTATGTAAATTTTTCTAAAATGCTTAAAATGTTTATTATTTATAATATAATAATCCTCCACTAACTCTATTATTTTATTATTTTCTCAAAAACATATTTAATTAATTCTTAATTAATTAAATACTTAAGTACTTAATCTAATATATATATATATATATATATATATATATATATATATATATATATATATATATATATATATATATATAACACACACACTTGTATGATCATATATATATATAAAATACTTGCGGCGAATACTAGCACGGATGTTCCGTTACGTATTCCCACGTACACTTTCACCATGAGCCACCACCAATAGTTACAACGATAAATCATTTTGAAATATACTATACCACACATCAAGCAAGAAATATACGAGCACTGGTCACGAGTAAACTTTTCAAATAAAGTAAAGACACATGAGACACGAATACTTTCGCTAAGACTTACCGTACTGATTTAGGTTGCGTGTCGGCGCGGTTGCACTACTTTGTTGATTAGCAGATTGCTGTTGTATTTAAGGTGAGTTTATAGCCCCATATTTTTATACGATTTGTTTTATAAGCTTTGGGGTGAGAAACATGCAAAACTGTTTTCATTGACCAAAAATGGATTTTTTTTTATGCACACTTATATGCAGAAACCTAAGTTTAGCTGAATCCCATTGCGCCCACTATCATCAACCGTTAATTCCTTTCTAGGAAGCCGTTTGATATAAATAGATTTATTGGGGATGACACCCCCGTTCGGTTGGCTCGGCATAGCCAAGGCGAACGTATACCATACGAATAATAGGCCGAGTGTCTGGGGATTAAAACTCGCGGGCACCCTTTTTCTAGCTATTGCCAGCTTGGCATGTTGCGATGTCATAGTTCGATTAGATGAGACTTAGTGTTTGCATAGCGAAATAGTGTGTTTTTGCTGAATTGTTTGCTGATATTGCTATGGTCCATATGTGTTATTTACTTTAAACCTATGAACTCACCAGCGTTAGCTGACTTTTAGCATGTTTTACTCAGGAAACTGAGGTGTGTTAGCTGAAGGCAGGGCATGGCGATTGTTATAATAAATGTTGGAAATGTTTTTAGTATTGCGTTAACTCTGAAATTTGGACCTCTTTGTTTAATGGGCTACATTTTTATTTGAAATGGATTTTATGTAAGACAACATAACTTTAAACATGTAATGTATTTTAAAACGGATTTTTAATCCGTTCCCTATATCTTGTGTTGTGATTATCGATTTAGTAGCACCCAAAGTTTATGCTTCCGCAATATTATGATTTTGGGGGTGTTACATTATGTGTTTATGCAACATGGGCAGATTATTGGTTATGCATCAATACAGCTAGAACCGTAGGAAGTGAACTATCCGACGCATGACTTTGGAGTGATTTTGGCATATTTGAAGGAAGCCGTTTTGATTAAAGCATGCAGTCCTATTTGCTCTATCCATCTTAGTTGTACTAATATGTATAGAGACTTGAAGCAGAACCTTGATGGAATGGTATGAAGATGATTGTGACTACATTAATGGCAAAGTGTTTAATGTGTCAACAGGTTAAGAGTTAGCATCAACATACAAGTGGTTTTCCTTGGATATTCTTAGGAGGAAGTGGGATTTAAAACTTCATGGACCTTGTAGCGGAATTTCCGCGCACATTTAGGAAGGACAACACGAATTGGGTTGTAGTGGATCATTTGACTATGTCGGCTCACTTGGGAGATTGGTAGAGATTTCTTTCGGTAGAAGATTATTCAAGCTACCTAGTGCACCTGTAGTGATCATGTCATAAATTGGCGTTTTTACTTCACATTCCTAGGAAGAACTACTGAAGGCTTGAGGAACCAGTCTTAAGTTAAGTAATGCTTTGCACCTCCAGACTGATGGATAAGCAGAAAAACTATTCGAACTTAGAGGACGTGTTGATGGAAAATTCGACGAGTGTTTGGCCTGGTTGTGTTTACTCACTAAGATTGATGACATGCAAGTGACAACGGTTTTCCTTTCGAAGTTTTGTATGAACGGAGATGTGGAGCACCTTTTGGTTGAATTAAGTCGGAGAGCTACTTATTGAAGGTCCGGAGTTGATTTCGGTAACCGATGGTATAGTTATCATTGTGGAAGAGAAACTTTGGAATTTTAGACCAGGGATTGTGTGTTCCGTATGGTGTCTCCGTACAGAAGTGTTAGACGTTTTGGCATACAAGGGAGATCTAGTTCGTGATACATTAGCCCTTAGATTCGTTCTTATCCTTAAGATTTTTCTACCTATCCCATTATGCATTCCGATACGTTTTGATACTCCGATATGTGCTTAATGGATCGTCTGTACGAATATGCTACCCACCTCTTTATGAAACTCTTGATATGTTTGATAATTCGATATGTGCTTCTCTGATCATTTGTAAGTTCCCTTAGTCCGTTCAGAATCTGGATAGAGTTGATGAAGTTTCCTACCGTTTAGCACTACCTCCGTATTTGCCTCGTGTGTATATGTGTCTCATGTATCTATTTGTGAGATTACAACTATCATCTGTTACGTATTTGTTTCGTGTCCGTTGGATCAGATTCATTATGTTTTGTGTTTTATTGGAGAGCCTGGGGCTATCCTATTTGTCTGGATCGAGTCATCAGAAACTAAATTATGCCGTTCGTTAAACTCTTTTGGAAGAATCATTCCGAGCGTGAGGCTATTATTTTCATTTCTTTCCATGATTCGGTACGTTCTGTTTAATCTTTCATCTCAATTTCGAGGATGAAATTTTCTTTTTAGAGGGGAAGAATTATAACACCCTAGATTTTCGATTAACATTTTATGATTATAACCTAAAGTATATATATATAAATAAATAACTAATATAAAGATTTTTTTTAAACCCATACAAGTTCAAGCCCAACTATAATTGATCAATTGGTCCAACCCACATGAAAAAAAAATTAAAAAATATTCGGTCCCTCCCTCCCATAATCGATCTCCAGGAAAAAAAATAAAGAGGGAAGGAGAAAACCCTAGCCTCCATTGTTATTTTTCTAAACATTCAAGAAACAAAGAATCGAGTCTAATTTTTCGAAGCATAGTAAGGGTAAACGATCTTTTCTCATCATTCCTTATGATTAATTATCTAACTCACATGATGGATAAGGGTTTATTAAAATCTCAGTAATTAAGTATGTTTGATCATTAAAACATAATTAGTGATGCGTTAGAGGTTTAATCTTGCGGTTGGTTAGGTTTAGGTGTATGTAAAATCGAATTAAGTGTTGTGCAGAAATTGGGTCGGATTGATAGATGTCTAAACTAATGATGCCAACGTGTTTTCGGGTGATTTTTGAGTCTAAACATAAGTACTCTTTGTCGACTTTCTGGAATTGTAAGATTCATAGCAATTAGAGGTCGGTAAGTAAGCTTTTTGATTTTTATAACATAAGTTGTCAAATATGTAAATCTGAGTCTGAAAATCAGTCGATGTTTTTGAATTTTAGTTTTCAAACCATAATGGGTTAAGAACTCTCCTTTAACATGGGTGATATCTAAGTTATGTGTGACTTCCTGGAATATTTATGGATTTTTCTGAAGTGTCGACATGGGTTAATTAAATGCAAACTTTCTGTATGTACCTGCAATTCACTTTCTGAACATGTTTGGGTAAACGATTTTTGAAATGGTGTTTGAACTTGGAAATAAATTCTGAGAAAATTCATGTAAGCTCAAAAGACATATAGGTTCATGTGTAAATTATTATAGCCTCTGAGTAAGGGTCAAAGTTTGGTTTTAAAATTCGTAAGTGAAGGCTAAGAAATACTAAAATCAGAAATTTATTAAGAATCTAAGTCTTTGTGAATTCATATCATTTAATGTGTTTAAACTATAAGATGTACTTAAATGATGATTATGATATATTTGTTCATATGTTAACCTAATTCCGACAACGAAACCCTAAGTTTGATTTATTATGAATGTAACCCAAAGTTACTAAATATGAAAGTTACTAGATATGGAAAGTTACTAAATATGCATATGTTAACCTAATTCCGACAACGAAACCCTAAGTTTGATTTATTATGAATGTAACCCAAAGTTACTAAATATGGAAAGTTACTAAATATGGCAAGTTACTAAATATGGAAAGTTACTAAATATGACAAGTTACTAAATATGAAAAGTTACTAAATATGAAAAGTTACTAAATAAGGAAAGTTGCTATAAATGGCAGAAAAACCTAATATGACAATCTGAACAACAATAAGTATGGAATCAGTAATAACTTATGAAATGTTTCTTAAATATTAAGATGATCATTAATTCGTGTAGATTCGCTGAAGAAGGAGTAACTCCTGATACTTGTGTTTTCTGATGTGGTTTCATTCGCGGTTTGAGGTACAAATATTCTACCATTTCTCAGTAAGGGTGTTCTCTCATGACTTCTCGATCCTTGACTTTGATTCATTTGTTTGATATGATCCGTTTGATATGATTCATTTGATATGATTCCGTTTGGTATGATTTGCTCTGATATGATTCCGTTATGTTGATATGATCTGTTTGGATATAATATGATTATGGATATGCTTTGATATGATATGTTCTGTTCAGTGCCCGAGCTATAGCTATGGAGGTACCATGGTCATGTCATTAATGCACCAATGGCATGACACTTTCTGTGGAGGTATGATTGATCCATAGCGTCCCCTTCTGTTCTGTTATGCTATTTGTGCACATTGGCCATTATGATATGTGTATATACCTGTCATGAGCAGGTGTATATATATGATTTGTTTTGCAGGGGGCGTATGGATGCATCCTAGGTATACGTTTGGTGTGATTTGTGTGATTATGGTGTGACTTAGTGATTGGTTTGTGCGTGCCGTGCACCCCTCTCACTTCTGGTACTCGAGAGGTCTCTCCTCTCCTTGTACAATATGATTTGATGGATTATGTGATTATTTGGTCTATTCGAGTATCTCGTTTAGACATGCTCGTGGCCATTCCTATTTGATTCCTTGATTCATTATGATTATCTGATTTGGTACTATCTCGTGATTATCTCATTTCGTTATTCGCATTTGACTTATGATATTTGTTCAGCTGATCCTTGAGTGCTTATTCGTTTGACATTTGATATTTTGTTCAGCGGGATCTTGTGGATTCATTTCCCTATATTTATATATGCTTCGATTATTCGTTTTGGTTATATCTGTTCACTGGGCTTTTTAAGCTCAGCCGCATTTCTTTTCCTGCGGCAGGTTTATGGTGGAAGCTGGGATGAGAGTGAAGAGTGCATAGGAGCTTTTTGACCACCCTTGTTGGGTTTAATCTTGAGTAAGTATTTTAGTATTTTCAGTATTTTAGTACCTTAGTATTTGAATTAAATAAAGTAGTTTGAAATGGTAAAAGATCATGGGATGATTTAGTCCAGGATTGACCGAATGTTATGGAGAGTAGGTTAGTAGTAGTGCCTGTTCTTTAGGAGTTATAGAACCCACGTTACTTCTTTATAAAGGCTATATATATGCCTTGTTTTCCAATAAGTTATGTATTCAGTTTCTTTCCTTTTAATATAACACTAGTGTATCAATCTTCTTAGTATTTTGATTGGTGTTTGCGAGTGTATGTTGGGGTGGGAAAGGGACGGATTATCAACAACCCTGACGATACTTAACCATTTGCTTCTAGACTAGACTTGGATTTACCTTCAGTTAGATTTAGTTCGGATTTGTATTTCAGTTTTGGAACTCTTTATGTTTAGAGTTACTATTTCATTATTTTTTAGAATACCTTTGTATTCATTTTATTTATAAGACTTCTGCTGGCATTGTATGTTCTGATTGGCACAACAATGTGACATTTTGACCCTTGTCGGGTTGGGGTGTTACAGGCCACTCCTTGGGCCAGGACTTCCGGATACGCTTCGGAGTCGTTTTTCTTCGATTTTCCTTGAGATTCGGAATGCGGCGACGTTTCTTCAAAGGTAAGGTGAGCTTTTATTCCTTTGAGTTTCTTCTGTTTTCTCAACTATGATTGGCAGTATCTGTTGGTAGTGCTTGTCACAGTATTCTTTTATAGTTGTGTTTGACACAGGCCTTCCTTGATCCTTCAGTATCGTGTCCTTCTCCTTTCCTACCGTATTCCGCACGACGGACGTAGGTATAGAGAGAGCTTGGACTGGATGAGTGCTCATGGTGAGTATTTTCAAAAACGCAGTTGGGTCCCACGGATGGCGCCAACTTGCTAGTGCAAAAAGTGTGATTGGTATGGATTGGGCTTAGTTTGCGTATTAGACTGTTCTTGATGGACTGCTGATGAGTGGATTCTGCACTAATTCAAGTAATGAAGTGATTCTCTGCACAAGTGAAAGTAAACCGTTAGCATTACCGTGGGGACGGGCCCCACGATTAAGCTCCGGCGTGAGAGTAAGTAACCATGTTTGTCAGAGAATATGTGTGTATTGGGGTGTGTGAGAAAGTCATACCTCGTAAATGTGTTGAAAAGTTTCCTTTTATAGGTGAGCTAAATACTAGGGTTTCCGAGTATTTCGCTTATTGTTGTTAGTGGCCAGTGGGCTTTTTGTAGGTGAGCTAAATACTAGGGTTTTCAAAAATTTCGCTTATTGTTTTTAGTGGCCATTGGGCTTCGGTGGCGTTGGGCTTACTGTTATGTTGGGCGGGGCCCAATTGCCCCAAGTAATAATACTGTAGCTCACTTAAACAATAACAAAAGATGATTTAACATCACAAAAGCCATTTTAACATCACCTGGCGTAAAAAATACTTGATATTTTGCAACATCAAAACCCATTTAAAGGAAATATACACAATAATAGTGTATTCATTAAAAGCTTCAAAACAACAATCAATATTTTCAGCGTACATCATAACAAAATGTAGCATACATACATTGCTTTGACATAACATAAGCAGGTTACAAAAGGGATAACATCCATGCATAATGAGAAGATCCTTGTTTACGAGCATGTGTTTAACGATATCTATTACAACTAGCTAAACACAAAAATCATAGATTGGCAAGTTTAATCTAACAAGGTAAGAGCTATTTATATCACTATGTATGACTATAAGTTAAGACTAGAAAGGATTATAACGGTAAGCTATCCCACCTGCAACACCTGTGTAGTCAATTTCGGCGAAATACCACTGGTATTTCGGATTTCGGAGGTCCTACAAAATTTCGTTCCAAATTTCGTTTGAAATCTCGCTACCGAAATTATCGGCGAAATTGACCGAAAATATACTGAAATTTGACCCAAAATTTCGGTGGAAAAGGCAGGTATTACCGCCATTTACCGGTTGTTATGTTTTTTTTGGCCAAATCAGTCAATAGTTATTGATTTTGTACCTTGAATCCGTTTTCGGCGACGAATTCTGACGGCGTCGGCTCTGCAACTTCCGGCAGAAACCCAAGGAGGAAGAGAGGAAAGGGAAGAAAGGCTGGATCTATTTTTTTTTGGAAAAGATACGGCTGGTTTAGGGTTTTTCAGTGTATTAAAGTGAGGGTGAAGGGTGGCTGTATTAAAGTGAGGCTGGAAGTCTGGAACTTTGTTTTAGGTTTAGGGTTTAAATAAGTTTAGAATTTTTAACATTTAACCCCTCTATCTTTCACTATTTTACATTTAGTCTCTAAACCTTAAAATAAGTTTGTGTATTTAAACATTTGGCCCTCTCTATCTTTAATAGTTTACATTTAAGTCTTAAACTTATATATTAAAAATATAAAATTAATAGCTTTATAAAAAAAATTACCGAAATGCCACCGAAATACCACCGAAATTTCAAAAATTTCGTATCTCGATCCTTGACCGAAACACTGAAATTTTGGTCCTTAACTACTTAGATTATAACAGTAAGCTATCCCACCTGCAACATCAGTGACTATCTGATTCTCACGTGAGACGAGAGCAACACACGCTTTTGGAAGCACAAGTCTCATGTGAACTAATGCCTCAAGGTATGCATTAGTGTTGCTGGTGGGCAAGGCTACCTTCATTATCCTTTGTAGTCGATGACAAAAAGTCATACATCGTGACATAAAGAGCCCCTTGCACTACCAAATTAGAATTTAAAAAATAAAATTTCCAAGTTTATGGATGACTAGTATAGCATATGTTAAATACATGCTCATAAACAATGATGTTCTCATTATCACAAACCTATAACTATAAAAATTGATTTATTATTCCACAAATTTGATAACCATAATGCGGTCATCAAAATGGGTGATATCACCACTGCCGTCCTCATTTGGATATCCTCCTATCTGTCCTTTGAAGCATAATCACATACCCATATAGCAATAATCAAGCAAAGCAACTGTAAAACAAAAAAATCAATATTGAAATACAAATTAAGATACCCATTAGACTAATGTTAATAGTAACATTAAACTATCTTTCAATCAAAAGTTAACCTACAAACTTTCACATAGATGCACAATTCGGAAAGGAAAAAAAAAAACACTTAATTTCTAAGCAGATCTGAACCAACATACAACAATCTAAACTACTTCACATATCTTAAAAACTCATATACTCAAAGTACATGTTTTAAAGAGTCTACTAACATTGTGTCAAGTCTATAACTTTTGACCTTATT
This sequence comes from Artemisia tridentata subsp. tridentata, assembly GCA_021014915.2. Classification (NCBI taxonomy): domain Eukaryota; kingdom Viridiplantae; phylum Streptophyta; class Magnoliopsida; order Asterales; family Asteraceae; genus Artemisia; species Artemisia tridentata. Next base: position 226,552,678 of record CP139506.1, on the reverse strand, counting down.
GTCTATATCTCAAAACATTTTGCAAAAAAAAAATAATAATAATAATAATAATAAAAATAATAATAATAATAATAAGTTATAAAAGATTTAGCAACTTAAAACTTATACTTTAAAAGCAACATAGACTATATCATGCTCATGATTCTATCAATAATGCTAGACATAAAAAACAACATAATAGTAAAAAGACTGTTGGGCATACCTATGCTTACAAAAGTGACATCTGTCATGAGATATTAAGATTTAGGATTGGAGAGGAACTTCATAAGCGGCCATTTCTTTGATGGTGAGACCATCAAAAGAAATACGTCTACCATAATAGGGAGGGTTAATTCTTTTATAATGGTCTCAAGCTTTTTATTTAGTCCTTTCTTTACTGCTTGTTTTTCAGTTTGGTCCTAATATTCTCTAGTATTTGTTCCTGAGTCCTAGGTACTTTAAGTTTGGTCCTTGATCTCATAAGACTACCCCCAACGGGAGCTCAGTGAGCCAATGGCATGGCAAGGCATGTTGCTGTGTGACATGCATTGGGAGTGTGTAGTGAGGCAACGGGCCAACGGCAAGGACGAGAGATGTGCAACGAAAGTTGAACTCTTCATCTTTCGAGAAACGTGTATATTATTTATTATTTGGTTTATGAGTGTGTATGGGTTATTTAGTGGGGAATATTTTTTATAAAAGTGGGTATTTTAATAAATAAATAAATAAAATGTGTTGAAAGGTGAAGTGGTGTGAGATGGGTGGCAGTGAAAAGTGATATGGTGGTGAAGGAGAGAGAAAGGTGACGTGGCGCTGAGATGTAAAGTGAAGTAATGTGAGGATTGGGGTAGCCTAATAGTCATATAAGTAAAGTATGGACTTTTGGTTCTGGACTTTTGAACATTGTCTTGTGTTTTTAGTTTTTACTTATGTTCAGAAAACGAGACCGGACATCAAACTGGTTTTTTTCTCGATGTTTTTCCCTTTTTTGCGGTTTCTTTTGGTTTTCACAGTTAAACCGAAAGAACCGTAGAACATTGGTCGGTTCGGTCTCATTTTCAAAACAATGGGTTTTACACATTAGGCTTGCATTTCAAGAATGTCAAGATAGTTGAGATGTGGACGCATTTTGTTTTGAGAGTTATTCTATTTTTATTTTTTTATGTAAAAAGCGGGATGAAAATTGATACGGGCTAAGATTGATCTCATAGATTATTGGGCAAGTATGGTTAGAGATAGGGGTGGAAACAAACTGAGTCGTTCGGGAAAAGTTCAAGATCGGATCGGTAAAAAGGTCGAAGGAGCCGAGATAAAGTTGGGCTCATTTAATAATCGAGCTCGAGCTCGAGCTTTATATCTATAGATCGATTAGGCTTGCGAGCCTAAACGAGTTTTAGAAATATGCACGTATATAACGAGCTGGGAATAAATAAACGAGCTCGAGCCTTAGTGTGCTTAATGAGCCGAGTTTGATTTTAGCTTTATTTAATTTAACGCGCCATAAGAAATAATTGAGCCGAGCTGAGCCCAAGCTTGTGAAAATTTTCACAAGTTGTGCTCAAGCTCTAACAGGTTTAGGCTCGGCTCGGCTCATTTCCACCCCTAGTTAAAATACACACAAAAGATGAAATTCAAAATTTGGATATAAAGTAGCAAAAAATAAAGTTGGCTACACAACACTAAAAAAAGGTGGCAAGTTAAAAATATCTTCATATAATTATATCCCAAAGAAAATCTTGGATAATTTTTGCCAAATGTTTTTCTGACTATTTTTTTCACTAGTTCCCAGATAGTGTTCAATCTTAAATTCTGTTATCCGTACACTATTTGTTACCGCAAATAGTGACCAAGTAGCCTGCAGTTGTTGAGATGCGGTTCATTCCATTTGGCTCAAGGCTCCCGAGTTACTCCGTGTACTTTAGTCTTATTATTATTATTGTTTCGCTACTGTTATAAATAGCCAGGGGATATATTATGATTTAATGGCACTTGGGTTTGCAGCTACATTTTGGGTCTTTTAGTGTCTGTTGATAAATTCCACAACATATGCGCTGATCAATACCATTGATAGTATACTGTGTTATGCATAAGCAACTTCTAATCTTGTTGAGGTTAAAAAAGATTAAAGCAAGGATTAGAACTCTTGATCTTGAGGTTTTATTGCTGTTAACTGGTTCGTGCGTAATTAAAAGGTGGTTTTTGTTTATTGCAGCTATGGTATGAAGATTTTAGAATTATGCTCTGACAGATAGTGTGCAGATTAGCCTCAACCAGCCCATTTTATTTACGTTTTTACCATGCTATGATCAACTACTTGATTGAGACGGGGATTGGTTCATATACAGAGTTACAGACAGTGTTTAATGCTAATGTTAAAGTGATGGTTTGTTGCTATTTTACTGCTTTAGCGTGCAGGGGGGCACAGTCCGTAATTGCTAGATTTGTTTTTGTCGTATGGATGTTAGTTTTATTTTTTCTATTCCTGCCTATTTCAGAACCAAAGCCTGTTTTGTTTGATGATCCCTAGGGGTCGTTATATTATGTTTGAATCTTCAGTAAAGCAAACTACAATTCCAATTGCATGAAGTCCTAGCATGCCAAATCGTAAGATCATCATCAGTATGGCCTTGTTATAGATAATGCACATTGTTCTGTTTGTTTTTAATAAAAAAATTGCTACGGATGGTCCACATTGTTGAGTTTTGCTTGCTATGACAATGCTTTCTAATGGTTAGTGACAAATTGTGAGGTGATTAAGACTTGAAGTAAAAGTCAAAGAGTATTAGAAAACAAAATTAACATTCCTAAGTCTTTCTCTTTCTTTCGAGTGTGGCAGACACTTAAAATCCGATCTCAAACTAGGGGTATCATTCAGGTCGGGTTTCAGGCTGAATTAATCGGGTTTCACGTTGTTTGGGTCAAGTTGATAGGGTGCCCTGATAAAGAAAGTAACCCGAACAAGCCCAAACACCGAATCTCAAAATGCAGCAACTTTAGTTACTCAAAAATGGTCCATAAACAAAAGTAGCTTGCCATGTTATTTAACGTCCAAACATACCAAAATTATTTAAAACCCAATTAGAAACAAATGACGCGCCTATTTGAACTGAAACAAGTACGACTTTACATGCTTCCAGGTTTAAATGCAACTATGACCCAGTTGTATAACAATCAGTTATGAATTGAAGACTTGCAGTAAACAACAAGAGCTTGGTTCGAAAGATTTATTCGTTTGCAAAATGCAAATATATACTCATGGACCAAACAGATCACGCCTTGTTCATCAAAATATTGAATGCAGCTAACAGGACGTTTGTGGTTCTCATGGTATAAGTTGACACATTATTCTTACTAGGAATAACATCACTGAAATGGAGTGATAGAAAGAATCCCACTTTCCGGATTTAAATTCAAATACATAGGATCATTGAGATACTTTCTTGGTATAGATGTGGCTCGATCAGAAATTGAAATCACAACGCTACAAAAGAAGTATGTGAGACCTTTTCAAAGAAACTAGCATTAACGGTTGGCTACATGCAGAAACTGCTATTGATCCTAAATGGAACATGAATCCAAAAAAGGGAGATCTTGTGAATGTGTGTCACCAACTCACCACCATTATAATTGGTTGGGAAGCTTGTTTATATATCTCACATTCGATCTTTTAACGCAATGTGAGCTTGCAAAGTTGATGCATGCATTCTACTCATGAAAAACAGCTTACAGTTGTCTATCAGATCCTCAAATATTGGTTGGGAAAGGATTGTTCTTTGGAAAACATGAGCTAAAACTAATATCTCACCAATTAGAAGAATGAGGAAAATAGTTGCAGGTATATGAAATGGATCCGCTTATTCCCGTCTTTGTTAAAACTATTGTTCATGATTTTAAGGGGTCAGGTAAGAAGCTTACGATCAAATTAGACTACCTTAGAATTAGATTATACCAGTATCTTTTCTTCTATTCCTAATGGAAATATATGTCTTCCGATAATAAGCATACAAAAATAAATAAGGTTTGAATTCATGAAAGAACAAATTAAACATAAGCCAAAATCATTCAAATTTCATGCCATGATTTGTGTCCGACCGGACAGCATACCCTGAATACCATATACGATCAAACACAAGATTCTGGATTTTTAGAAAAGCTCTTCATTTGTAAAGCCAAAACCCTTCATAGTAGACAACAAAATAACATTAGAACATGAGATGCCATGGGTTAGGTAAAGGTTGTAGACAAAAAGACATTAACACCCGAGTTTTTAGTGTTGGCATGTGCAAGTCACATGGCCAACTTAAAGGATGATTGTCCATGGAGCCAAAAGTAGAATCCTAATTAAAGTTTCATTAGCCCATCAACTTATAATTACCATTTGGAATGACATTTCTTACTTGCGCATTGAATTACATACCGAGGAAGAAGACACCCATTTTCCATTGATCCATTCAACATGTCGCCTCAGATCAGAGTGCTTAAACACAATTTCCTCATCTGTTCCCCTGAAGAATACCTCGTATTTTTGTTTGCTGAACACTTTAGAGATCACGCCCACCCACCACCCATCATTGTACAGGCCATCAACTTCTTCATACAGACGAAAATTATCAACAATTTCAGTAGGAGGGTAAGGGCGAATGTGGTTGGAATCAACTTCTTCTGTTATGAAAGCTGTATCATCATCATTTCTCAAGGATTTATACTCGATCTTGAAGTTCCCGTTATTTAGTTGTTCAATGACAGTGGCAGCAAACCAAGCACCTTGAAAACCATCCTCATCGCTGGACACTTCAACCAGTGCCCCCTTGTAAAACTTATCGTTGTTGCTGCCCTTTAACTCTACAGAGATGGATGACTGCAGTAAGCAAGGTTCAACTATTCATGTCATGTACGAAAGTAGAATAAGCAAAGAGTGCATAAAGATGTAAAATAGGTTGCTTAGATAACGCCATAACGGGTCATAGTAAGGATAAAAAATATGTAATTGTTTGTCAGTGACGAACGGGTCAGGTTGGGTTGACCTAAAACATATTTGTTCACTAATTTTACATTAGTATTTATAATTACAAAGTCAAATGTGATTAAATATATTACATTGTCTCTAATAACTAGAATAAAATGATTTAAGAGGGTTTCATTCATTATAGTAACTAATTAACTACTTTGAGTAACTATTTACCCGTTCTTTTCAGCTTAGATTTTTTATAATTATTCATAGCCCGACTCATTCATAAAAATGGGTCCTACTTGGATACATATATATAGCATGTGGGTGTAAGCAACTATAGATGTATGAGTTTAGAAACATAAGTAAAGATGGCACAAAAGGATTAAACATATTAATAGTTGTCGTGACAATATCATTACATAAAGGAATAAAATAGCAAGAAATTTAACAAAGATACATTATCCCAATGTCAATATCTAAAAAGGGCCAGTACTTGCAGCTGCATAAACAATCAACGTGCTGTAAAATTATATAGCCACTCATCCCACATGTATAGAGAAAAGACAAGTCTCAACACCTTATACAAATAACTTCCCCCTTGGTTTTGAAACTGGAGGTTATTGGGGCTAGCATGCTACTTTAGGTTTGCAATGATACAAATCATATCATATCAGTAGCTCCCTCAAGGTGCAGTGAGTCAGATACTCGAGCATTCTGGGTGTGTAGGTCTGTGTATAAAACGCCGTGTATTTAAGTGAGGACTCTATAACAACCTATCCACATGTACTTTTTGCACTAATAATAGCTTTCACCACTGGGTAAGTTGAGAAGGAAGCTAGTGACCTTAGGGTGTTAGATTGAACAAAATATGCATTTGGCCCCTCTACCTCATATATAAACTGTAACAAAAGTACTCCACCAGCTTCTGGCCAAAACACTTGGGTCATACTTAATAGAAACTATTATTCTCATTTCACAAGTATCAGTAGTATGGCACTTAAGATATGAAGTTCACTCACACACACAAAAAATGTGGAATGAAGGAAAACTATAGAAATGATAAGAACATTCTAGTATGGCCCCTATTCACTTATTCTGACACTAATAGCTTCATTGATAACCATAGGGCAAGCACATGATCGTCATATCGTAGGTTCTTTAATTTAATGAATAAATGTGAGCAAATCTTGTGCATGAGCTTAAAAACTACAGTACCATGATATAATTCAATTAACCAGTGTTCAAAAACTGTTAAGAAGACATATAGGTTCAACTGGCCTAATTAAATAGTCAAAAATGAGAATAAAGGAAGACTTAAACGGTCCATTGAAATGTATATAATACAGGTAATTATAGATTACTTAAACATACGATATGTGAAAACATTGAAATTTTTATACAGCTGCGTTTACTAGTTATGTAACACCCGTTTCTCAGGTATTGGGACCCTACCCTAGATGAAGTTGACCCGAGCCTAAGTATGTGTGACTAAGAATATGTAGTTGAGTCTTTTAAGTGAGGCTTAGATGCGGAGCATCTGAAATGTAAATACGGAGCATCAGGAGATGCGGCGCATCGACCTAAAATGGATAGAAATGACAGAAATGCCCTCCCAGCTAGTTTATATGTGTTGGGTTCTAGACATTTCCACACAATTCTTGTGTGTTCCTGTGATGTCGAGATAGAGAGAAGAGAGGGAAGAAGATGGAGCTTTTGATGATGATGATGATGGTTTAATGGTGATAATTCAAGGGTTAAGCCTATAGCTTGTTTCTTACATAAGGTATGATGTTCATGAGGTTTAATTAGAGTTTAATTGGTGATTAAGAATTTAGGGTTTGTGAACCCTAACTTGGGATTAAAGGGTAAATGGTGTTTTAAGATAATTAAGAGTTAATGATGATTATGTGATGAGTTTATAATGGGTTTAAGTTAGTAAATGATGGGATTGATTATCATATAATCAATATATGATTATATGATGATTAGAAGTGTTTAGAGGTTAGTTATGGTTGTATTAACCATGATTATAGTTAATGATTATGTATTATATGTTATGTATGATTATGTGTTTTAGGATGCTTATGAGGATGATGATGATGTTGATGATATAGATGATGATGATATTGATTATGTGCTTAGCGTGGAGCTAAGGTAAGTAACTCTCCCTAAAGCATGTGTTATGTATGTATTTATCATGTATGTATTGTGGTGGTATAAGTGTATAAGAGTTGGACTAGTATGGTTGTAAGCTAAGGATGGATGGCTAGTGACCTTGGATAGGAGTATGTTAGTTATCGGCTTTGGATTAGTTAAGGTATGTTGTTGGTTATGGTTGTGATGAATGGATGTGATTATGTTATGAAGTTGTGTATGATATGAGTGGTGTGTAGTAGTTTAGAGGCTTTTATGTGATTATGATGCTTATGTGAAAGTATGTGTATGATATATGTTTTATGATGGGTTACTTACTAAGCGTAAGCTTATTCTTTTAGTTGTCAATGTTTTTGTAGGCTTAAGTGCGGCGGAATGGAAGGCTTGGATTGTAGCATGAGGATTTGGAATGGATTTGGAAGATAACAAGCATTAGGAGCTAGGTAGAATACCGAGCTCGAGTCAAAGTTGTATCCCGAGAGTCTATTTTATGAGTCGTATAAAGTGTGTCAAAGTCGGGTAACGGTTTGGGGGTCTAACGAGTCGTCAAGTGTGTTTTAAGTGTTTGTAGTGAATGTGTAAAGGAGCGTTTGGATTTAAGCGTGTTTGTACCCATTTTGGAGTCTAACGGGTTAATTGCCGTGTATTATAGTTTGATATGGTTTTGAATGTAAAGTGAGTGTTTTGATACAAGTTATAGTGTTGTATTTGAGGTGTCAAAGTGGCTTGGGTGATGAGTTGAGTATATGCATGTTTTCCTGCTGATGTTCTGTCTAAATTGGTCGATGCGGCGTATCTAATATATTAGATGCGACGTATCAGAAGTTTAAGGTGATGCGGCGTATCTAATATATCACATGCGGCGTATCAGAGGTTTAAGGTGATACGGCGTATCACTTCAGGTTGATACGGCGCATGGTCTATCAGTTTTGATACGGCGTATCCCTTTTTGGGATACGGCGTATCGTCGGTTACAGAAGGGTTGTTAGTTGTGTTATAAAATATTGTGAAGTGTTTTGAAGGGTTTTCGAGTATATGTTCTTGCAAGTATTTTAAAGGGTTAAATGTTATAGTTTCTGGTCATTTAAATGAAGAATTTGTATGAGTCCGTTTTAGTCAAACGTTTCCGACGTCAAAAGTTTTTAAATTTTAGTCTAAACAGGTACGGGGCGTTACACAGCTGCGTTTACTAGTTATGTTATTCGATCAATACAACTCTTCGAAGCGGATTGAGAAGATGGTATACCGGTTCAGGATAGTCAAGAAATGAACAGAAGCTAGAGATTTTGTACCCATAGGACCGCAACTAGTGGTAGTGAATTAGTGATTACTAACCATTTATTTACTAATAGGTCCATCTGGTTGAGTTTAAACTCAAATGGGTCAAATGATAGACCATACTAAAGCCGAAATCTAGCTTGAGTGAAAAGCAGAAAAGCTGAAAAAAAATCTAAAAAGTAAACGGATGGTAGCTTTAACTTTGAAGTCTATTATATAACTTTTGTTTAAACCATAAGTAGTTCATCTCTCAGTTAGATCATGTTAATGAGGAATCCTTCACTGATAAACATGCATTAATGCAGACGCAGATTATCATCATCCAAGGTCAAATTTTGTCTTCCAAATATAAATATAATGTATAAATTAACATAATTATCTTAAATTTTACATGATTGAGTCGAGAGCAAAGGGTTATGAATTTGATAATGAGGCTTAATAAATATAAAAGTAATCTTTTGCAAGGTAGAGAGTGCAAATTCAACACCTTATTGATGATCAAACATGACTACGACCGTTGCATATATTACCACTAGTATGCCACCATGCCCTGTAAGTTAAAAATAGTCTTTAACTGACTTCACCTTAAATCAATGAGGAAATCTATTTAATACCAGATTTTACCTACCAATAGTATATTTTAAATAAAAGGGTTACTCATTAATAGCACAAAGTACCCTGATCTTTAGACACTGGTTTCTCTTTTATCTTATTCGGGACCACAAACAAGACTAACTTAACTTTAGCAATGTAAAAAAGTATGGAGGGTGCTTTGATAAAAAAATACCACCCCCTTTCGGAATTTCATTGGTTTCTTTAAATCAGTTTTTCAAATTAAACGAACGCATAACGTCAACAAAGTGTCAAGGCCCAGAAATGAATATCACATATTAAGCACAAGGACTATGAAAAAAAATGCATCGTAAAACTTATTAAGATGTTTCCAGAAAGGATTCACGCATCACCAAATTAGCTTATTTAACCTATTTCCGATAAGTTATTTCACAAACAATTTATAATTCTAACCTCTATTCATAAAACTTGTCAAACACTATCAACTTATCACTTTTTCATTGAGCCTAAACAATTCAAACCACTACCTTTTGCCTTATTAGCTAATAGTTGTATCAAATGAAAGGTCAAAGTCCAAGATTGAGTGTTACAGATTAAACACAATGACATCATAAAAACCAGTTTGCACAACTTATGAGCCTATATCGACTGTTGAACTTTGCATCTCCAAGAAATGTGATACCATACCAAGTGGGAATTCCATCAAAAATCATAACCCTTAAATATTAATTGCAACAAATTAGAACTTCATTTCACAGTACCTTACCACTAATTGAGTGTTCTGTATTTCTTACTTAAAGCAACATATACATTTTCTTTGTTTCACAAAAGTACTAATTAGCTATGTGATTGCTAACGATACACGAAAAAACCGAAAAAAAATATAATACCTCATCCTCAAGCGGCGGAACCCAATTACCATAAACCCACTCCCTATGCAACCTCAACTCACTCCTCCCAAACTCCAACTGCTCCCTGGTAGCACGAAAAAACACCGAATACCGCTCCCCGGGCAAAACACCCGTAATAACACCTTCCCACCACCCATCATTATAATAAGCATCAACTTCTTCACTAAACTTAAAATCCCTATCACGAGACTCACGTGGTGGGATTGGTCTTGCTTGAATAATGTCTATTGTTTCGCGAAGTGGTTTAGTACCAGCTTCATCGGACATTAAGGTTTTGTATTGTACTAGGATGGATTGTTTGTTTCGGTTGGATTTTGGTTTGATTACGGTTCCTGCGTACCATGCGCCCCGGAAACCGTTGTCGTTGCTGCTTATTTCGATGTCCGAACCGGGTTCGAAAGGGGAGATGGGATCTGTTGACATTTTTGTCAAATGGGGTTTTAGGGTTTTGTGGGTTGATTGAGAAAAAAGATGAAGGTTTTTGAAATATTGGGAATAGTGATGGAAAGAGGGAGGTGAGTTGTAAAGTTGTCTTGTATATACAGCACTCGGTATGGTTAAATAGGGAATGCCTTAAACCTTAACTTTTCCTAGGTTAAAGTGCGTTAATTAAACCGAGTGTGTGCGTTAATTGTGCGTTAACGCACCCGCATTAACTTTTTAACGCTGTCCACGTTAAGGTGAGCTCAAAAAAAAAAAAAAAAAAAAAGAATCATTTCTACCCCCTATGTAGACGTTGTATTTAAAAAAAAAAAAAAAAAAAAAAAAAAAAAATTCAAAACACCCCCTTGGTTCTTAAGCGAGATAACCAAATTCAAATTCAAAATTCAACTGCAAGCGGGATAATTTAATTTCGAATTCAAATTTGGTGGTGCCTATATATACAACACCACCAAAGTTGTTTATCACACACACAACTTACACACTCACACACACTCAACACTCCACACACATATTCTCAACAATGTCTCGCAAAAATTTCTCACAACAATTCCCAACTCACCGTGACTTCTCCCAACAATTCCCAACTCACCGTGACTTCTCTCAACAATTCCTAGAGCAACACGACTTTACCCAGCATTTTCCAAATGAACGGGTGAACACTCCACCGGAAGATATCTTTCCGGTGTTCACACCGGAAAATGAACCGGTAAACAATCCATCGGTTGTGGAACACCAACTAAATCCACCGGTTGTGGAACAACAACCAAATCCGTTTAGACTGAGTGAGGATGAACTCCGACTTCTGGAGCAATATGAGAAAGTCAGGAGAGAAACAGAACAACGCGAACTAGAAGAGGAAGCTGCTCGTATGAAGCAGGAGATAAACTGGTTTGATATTATGGAAGGAAAGTATTATAATGGGAAGTTTAGGTCCTCTTCGAGTGAAGACGGTTGGGTTTCAGATGATTCATTTTCTTAATTTGTAGTTTTAGTTTCTATTAATCGTACTATGTATTGTGTTTTAACTTTAATGTTTATTGTAATTTGTGTTTTGACTTTAATGATTAATGTAATTCATGTTTTAAATGTTATGTTAGTTATTAAATGAAGTATTAATTATAGTTTAGGGGTTGATTTTGAAAATAGTTGAGTTAAGGGTGAGTTAAGGGTGAGTTATGATAGCGAGTTTTTTTTTTTTTTTTTTTTTTTTTTTTTTTTTTTTTTTTTGAGTTAAAGGTAAAAAGGTTAAAGCTGACGTGGCAGTGTGTTAAACCTTAACACGGGGTTACCATACCGATTGCTCAGCACACGGTATGGTTAACGCAGGGGTGTGTTAAAGTTTCACATTTGGTGTGTTAAAGGTGTGTTAACCATACCGTGGAAGTGAGTTAAGGCCCTGCGAGTTAAGGTGAGTTAACCCCTTAACGTACGTTAAAGGGGTACTTTTTTGTGAGTTAAGATGTGTTAACCATACCGCCCATGTGAGTTAAGGGTGAGTTATGATAAGGGGTGGTTTTTTTTAGTTAAAGCTGATGTGGCAGTGTGTTAAACTTTAACTCTGGGTTACCATACTGAATGCTCTAAGATTTAAACATCTTTTATAACCCCTCTATCCCAAAATAATTTTCTCTTAACAAAAAACACATATTTGGGGCCCGTTTGGTTTGTAAGTGGGTTTAGAATTGGATTTGGATTTCAGATTGCCTTGAAAGAAATAAAAATGATTGATACTATTAATGTTGTTTGTTTTGTAAAATATAATTGGGAATAGATTTTATATAATATTATTATATAGTAAGTAGGACCCATAAAATGTTATAGCATATATTTAAATAATATAGAGAGAGAATGTGAAATCAAATAAAACAAATCAACATGCTGACTTTTGGCGTTGTTTTTCATAAAAGTTAGGAAAGAATCATAAATCCCACCCTCTTGGCATGGAATTGTTGAAACCCGGTCCCATAGGTTTTTCTGTAGCCAGCCTTTGAAACAAACAAGTTAACATGACTTTCATTTGATTCCAACAATGTGATACCTATCAAACAAACGGCCCCTTAAATATTGTGATTTTTTTTATAAATTTTTAATAACGAGGCTTTACGAACCCATATGATGCACCGGCTGTGCTTTTGGTTGAATATCTACGTGTTTTGTACGTAATGTTTGTGCAGATGTTTACATATTTTTTATCAAGGTTTTGTCAATGCTTGTAAAATAAGCTTTTATATAATCAGTTATATGTAATGTATTAGGTTTTTTGTTTTATTTTTTTGTTTTGTTCAATAAGTTTGTAATTTGTGTTTGTTATCAGGGGATGAAGATTGTTGGTGACATTATTTAATTGCTTTTAATTGAGTTTCAGTGAAACAATCAAAATGATATTTATGTTTATAGTCTTGAACATTGAGGGATGGATTGTATGTTTTATCGTGATAGTATTTCGCACTCGGTTAATTTGTGGTATTAATTCTGGTTATGGGTTGATGTAAGTTTTTTTGTTGGTGTTGTCTTCAATACGTTAGTTTGGTTATACAATAATATTAAGTTCGGGATGATGAATAAAAGGGTTGGTCATGTATGTTAAATTTAAGTTATTGTTATGGTGTAGTATGTTAATGTTATTCATTGTATTTTTTGAGGGCCTTATGTGTCAAAATGTTTAATATGAGGGGTTTTATATTAACTTTTTAATTTTTTTTTTGCTAAATGCTGGAATGATAGTTATGCATTGAGAAGAAGAAGTGTCCTTCAATTAAATGGGTGTTATTATCTATTATGATGCCTTCTCAGTTTACTGTTTGTTTGTAACTCCCGATGTGTTAATCTTCTATAAGACTAATAATAATCACAAATGCAAATCATTCTCATCCATACATTTTTACGATCAGTTTCCCTAACCTAACTTTATTAATGGCTGCTACTCCAAATCTTGATGAGCTTAAAGAGGCATGTGGTTCAGACGATCTTAGTGTTGCTTTCTCCTTCTTGTTCTCGTAGGAAATAACTGAGGATGAGGGTTTCCTGATACTTATTCGAGAAGAATGCAACCAACTTCGAGCTAAGATAGAAAAGCGTGAACAGAACATTCATGAGACTAAGACTTTTGGGCCTTTTAATGAAGCTGCTACCAAGGCTTTGGATTGCCTCTTTAAAACTCATGAGAGGGAGCAGCAGAGGCTTCGACATCTGACTGCAATCCTGGTGGAAGCTCGTGAAGGTATTGCTGAGAAGGAGGGCCATGTGACCAAGATGGGGTCTGATGAAGATGATTAGGTTCTTCTCATATGTTGGTTTGGTATTTTGGTCTCATGTTATGGTTTTATTATATCATCTCTTGTTAAGATGTCTTTTGATGAACAATTAAAGGTAATAATTATTATAGTTTTAATGAAATGCAACTGATGAATGATTAGTTTTTAAGTTAATTATATGTTTGATGATGTTTGTTTATATTTATTATTATACATTATTATTTAAGATGAAGCATATATAGTCTTCAGTGTGTGTGCTGACTTTTTCTCTCTCACACACACATGCATAAAAGAAACACAGAGATGGATCTTGGTGAGACATATCGATATGGCGATTTTAGGGGTTTCAGTTTCAGGATACATTAATGTAATCAAGCAATAAACAATCAAACAAAACTATATTTTTGAGTGTTTGATCATTAGTTTGAATATCGATTTGAGAGTTGCTTTAGTCATCCAGGTATTGTCTTTTGATTTGTTTTACCATCAGATTTTTTATGTAGGATTTGGATTTGAGGCCGATTAGTTTAATGGGTGTGTTTGTAATTGTGTAAATTAGTTTAAAGTTTGTTTCTTTATGATGTTTTGTGGGTTTGAGGGATTATCGGGAAGTCGTATGAGTTGTATTGTCTGATTATAGAGGTTTTAAGAGGGTGCGTATTGCGTTTTAGTATAAGAAATAAGCAATGTTGAATGTGTTTAGGACCCTAATACATTCTTCTTATCAGTTTTTTTTTTTTTTTTTTTTTTTTTTTTTTTTTTTAAAAAATGAAATTAGCAAATTGTGAACAATATCTTCAACATAGCAAGCTTTAAGTAATTATCGATGATGAACAGGGCATCTGAAGTTGCTATATGATGATTAACAGGGCAGCTGAACTTGATATATCATTGGTATTTTTCGGTTTATGAAGTACATATCGTGTTGAGTCTGTGGATTGAGCCCATAGTTTCATACCAATAAGCTGAAAAAAGTTAAGTTTATCGGCACTTGCATATCTTGATAAGGTTAAAAACTTATAAAGTAATATTAGCCAAACACCTGTTTAGTATATAAGTTGTTTAAAGAAGCTTACCCGTGCTTCAAGTTCCAAATTAATTGGATTGCTGTTTGGATTAACATTAATAGAGTAAGTGGATTTGGTTGTTTATCTGAGTTCATTAGCAGCTTTCCGGCTTTATCTGCTTATATTTCTAGAATTGTAACCTTTAATATTTTTATGTGGGATGTCAATAAGTGATTATGAATAAGCATTTTAGAGGTATTTGAGATTGAATAGTGATTAGATGGCATATTTTAAAAGTGCATTTATACTGAAATAAGCTTACACACATTTATTGAAACAGACAAAACTGCTTATCTGATTATAAATAGGAAACATTCAAGATTTAGTATTCAACATTTTTCTTAAAGCTGTAAGATGTCAATACCAATATTCACCTAATCCTGCTTATCAATATCACTTCCATAAGCATAATCCATTTCTTCATGTTCTGAGTTATTGGTAGGAGATAAACACTGCAACGGTATAGCATTTATTGCTGTTTGGTTTGATAACGACAATACCAAATTCTTGGTTTTCCTTTTTTGGTACTTACCTTTGAAATTACATGCTCTCAACATTTTGGTGGTTCTGGCAAGTTGTAAATCCGGGTTATCTTCCAACTGCCTTTTTTCTTCTTTCAGCATTTTTATTATTTCTCGCTTGTCGTTTTCAGGTTGTGCACCTCCATTCTCAGCCTATAATGCAAAGAACATTTCAGTCAATACAATTGTAACAAACGGATGTTATTTAAAGTTCAAAATAAAAGGTTAGTCTCAATTCATTTATAACCTGAAAATCGTTGATTAATGTTTTTAGACTTTTAAGCTTACGATAAGGCCAACGCTGAATACCCACATCTCTATAGTTATATTTCAAAGTAGATAAACCATCATTAAGCTCTTTTGTAGCTTGCCTTATCATCATGTGAAAGTATTGGCTGATTGTCTCCTTGTTGTATGCCATGAGCTTGTGATATGGATAGCAGATAGGTGAGTGTGAACAAACAACTTGAGCAGTGGAAGTGGAGGTTAGAGTGTGGCTTTTAAAAGCCTTACCAAGCCTTGTAGCTTCCCAGCTGTTACAAAAAGGTTTGTAACTTCTGATTACTCATAAATTGAATTGATTATATATTAATAAGGTGTGTTATTTGTTATTGATATTTATTGCCATATCATTTTTTTTCTTCATATTCTGAAGTAAACCAATTTAAAATTTTGTTGAGTTTCTCCTTTGGCCCTTATGATGACATTGTTGTTTATTCACTACTTATTTTGTATATAATTTAAAGGTTAAATAATTGAAAACTATTGTGACTTTCTATATGATGTAATCTGTAAAACAATTATAAAATATGCTAACTTTGTCGATCTTTAACAGTCAACAGCAATAGAAATGTTTATGAGTTGAACGTGAAGTTTTTAGGAATAGCTATAGCTTTATTTGATTTAGAGTTGCACATGTATATTGAATTGAAGTTAGATTATTCCAGATACTTATAATCCTGTAGGTGATTTAGTTACTGTTGGTTATGATAATCAAAGTTATCCAGTTCTGTATGTTGGATTGCACGATGCTTGGCACATGGATAAATATTTATGGTAATGAATAAAAATATGTTATTCATAATTTCTTATGCATAAAAGTTGATTTATATTAACTGTTTGAAATAGAGATTGGCAGATTAAGATAAGTTTGTAAACGTTTCTTTGAAAACAATATTCCGGGTTCGGTTCTTGAATTCCTTGTCTTCGTCCTCCTTCATTAGGATCTTCAGGCTATTGGTGCTTGTCACTCTAGAAGCTGCCATGTAAAGTTGGCCGTGACTGGAAACAGGGTCTGGCAAATAGACACCTACATAAAAAAGTGACTGTCCTTGACTTTTGTTAATGGTCATTGCGTAGCACGGTTTTATGGGGAACTGTCTTCGTTTCATTATGAATGGCCATTGTGTTTGTGTGGATGTCAGCGTGATCCTGGGAATAAGGACAGTCTCCCCTATTTTTGACCCAGTTAGGATTTTTGACCGAATAACAAATTCACCAAGATCGGTGATGATAAGCCGAGTTCCATTACATAGCCCCTGTGTTGGGTTAACATTCCTTAAGAGCATGACGGGTAATTCTTTTTTTAAGCACAGCTCATGAGGTGACATTCCTGAGAAATTTAAGGAATTTAGGAACTCAATTGGATATAGGTGTTGTTGGTCTAGAATATCGGTTGATGCTTTACACACTTCGTTTGCACCATAGTTGTCAAAATCGCGATCCTGATCGTAGGATCGTACGATCCTACACACAAAAAAGGATCAGGATCTTAACAAGATCGTAATTCAAGTAGGATTGTATCAGGATCGTAGGATCGCACGTAGGATCAGATCGTAAGATCGTAGGATCGCCTTTTTTTCTTTTTTTCTTTTTAATTTTTTTAATTTTTTTGCTATAATAACTTATTATGCATAAGTCCGTGTCTTAAAGCCCAATTACTAAGAATTCTTCATGAAAGCTATTATTTTGATGTTGTTAATTGATTGTCTTTTGCAAGATTAATGAGTGTCAAATCATTATGCTTTTATGGATTATTTAAAAATAATTTAGATGTGACTTTTTGGTTTTATTATGAAAAATGGTTTCGTGCTTTGTAACATTTCAGAAGCTTGTTTTTGAAGTAAACCATTTGCATACTTGACCCAATTTTGTTCATAATTTATTTTATGTTCCATATAAAAGCATGAATTATATGTTAAAAATTTTCAGTAATATTATCAGAATATCCTAATTTAATTTATTTGATTATCAAGAGAAAAAAGTTATTGTGTTGTCCTCTATTATAAATTATGTCATTTAATTTTCTGATACAATTCATTTATTTTTTTGCATTAATTAATCTATATACTGTAAAGTCACAGAATCACGTACCAATAAATTAACACTATATTTTTGCATTAATCTAAATGTTATCACGAAAAACCTATAATAAAAAACATTGAACAAGAAGTAGGTGCATGTATGTGGTAACTTTGTGCAAGTGACCATTGCAATATATCTAATATTCTACTACTACGGTACTTGAACATATAACTTTTTCTTTTATCATCCATTTAGATTCGTTTATCATATGAAATATTATATAGAAATATAAAACTACAACCCCTATACAAAAATATATACATTTTCATAGGATCTTATGATCCCGATCCGATCCTACGATCACGATCTTGCAAATCCGAAAACGATCCTAGTTAGGATCCCAATCCTGACAACCTTGGTTTGCACTATTGTATGTCTTAATTGCACCTCCCAACTTCTTAAACATATAGGCATTTATTACATCAGCATCATCATTTCTTGGTGTGAGTATTGCCCTTTCTTTTAGATATGCATCTTCACTTTTCCGTGTAGTAAAATTAGGAAAGGTTTCGTGCACAATCTGCTCGATAGGGCAGCTGCCTGATTTTATAATGAAATCCTCGGGAACCTCAATCCATGTCGACTCACCTTCCCCATCTTTGCTTTTAGATGGCAAATTCCCATCACCCAAATCCAAAACCTATTTATTGAATTCTTGTTTTCTGGTATCGACTGAACCATTCGCAGAATACTCGTTTACTCTCATGCTTCGAGTAAGCATGAAAACCTTGCAAGATTTCCACAAATCCGATCAGTTTATACACGCGTTGACCACCTCTTGCCTTTTACCTTTGGGGATAACCGGTAAAACTTTTCTAATGTCACCGCCAAGCAATATTGTAAGACCCCCAAAGATCTGATTCCGTTTGTCTGAATCCTGGTACCCCAATATATCCCTTAGAGTTTTGTCCAATGCCTCAAACGCATACTTTTGAGTCATTGGTACCTCATCCCAAATAATCAGCTGGACTTGTTGCATAAGCTAAGCCAAGTGCGTGAATTGTTTTATGCCACATGTGCTATTTTCCATTAATTCTAATGGTATGACGAATCTGCTATGGGTGGTCCTTCCTCCTGGAAGTAGTAACGAAGTCATCCCTAATCCAATGAAAGGGTTCAAGTTAAGAGATTGGTAGGCCTAAATTGGAATAACTGTTGTAATTTAAGCATTAGATGATGTACAAATAAAAAATTATTAATAAAACAACATACCTGAAGATGCGACCGCCAGCACAATATTTCGTTCAGATCTTAACCTCGAAATGATGGTCTTATATAAGAACGTCTTCCCGGTACCCCCAGGCCCATAAACAAAGTAAAATTTTCCTTTTTTATTATGAACCGATTCAATAACCTCTTCATATATCAGACGTTGTTCGGGGTTTAACAACGAATGAAATGTTCATGGTCAACCTTGCTTTTTTTCATATCAAAATCTAGGGCTTCTTTGATCAAGCGGTTGCCCATGTTTGTTAGCAGTTTTGGATCAGGTCGTGGTAGATCTTGGAAATCTGACAAAGACCTCCCATTCCTATTTAACAATTTATGGATTTCTACCAGGCAATAGTTTTTAATTTGTTCTTCCGTTAGTTCCAGCTCAGGATACTTAAAAAGTTTACGCTTTCTTTGTAAAATGTCCTCGGAAAGAGCTTCCCAGTTTTCTTCCCATAATTGTAGTGGCTTACTTACATCACAGAACAACAAAATTGTAACAAACAGGTCACGCAGCTGTGGTCCTAACGCCCAAAATCTTGCTTCTGATATAGCGTTTGTCCATTCTTTGTCATCATTTAGGAGACCATAGGCAAAGCATACCTCTTTAAAACTCCCATATTGTTTATTGTTAACCGTCATAAGTTCTTCAAAGGATTGAGGCCCTCTTACAACGTTCAACACCATTCTGAGGTAGTAGCGCTCACCCGAGGCTGGATTTGAGTAATAAATCCTACCAATGATTTTTTGTTGTTTCCGTTTTTTCCAAAGTCTACTTTGTTCATGCCAGACATAGTGTTTTGGTATTTCAGCATAAGTGAGCTTTCTGGCATCGGTATCTCTCTTGTTCAGCTCAAACCATTCAGTAAACATTGTGATTTTGATGTCTTCCCTTTGAAGCAATGCTTGTAAATTTTGCGAGTCACGTAATGTTATTGAATTCTAATTTGGTAGATGGAAATTGAGTTTCATAACGGATGGGTAGGATTAGTGAATGTCAAAAGAGAATAATCGCCATACTACTTCACACGGTGCTAAATAGCGACAATTTAAAAAACTTTTGATTTCATCAACTTCGTTTACTTTCTCAGACATTACATGCTGTCCGGTTGCAACATTTTCTTGTATGACAATCGTTGCCCTATCCGGACCTTTATTTAAATACTTAAATAAGTACTTTATCACCTTTGATCTATTGCACCATTCAACATTAATGTGCGCCTGGTACTTGATGCGTGGTTTTGCGACCTTACAACAGGTTTTACCTCTCGAGGGATCTCAAGAGGCTTGCAATCCCCACCAGGCAGTGTACCTGACCGATGTAGTATAGTGTAGTGGCAAGTACCGGGGGATTGATCGTTCTCTAGGGGAATAGTGTCGTTAGGATTGAAAAACTACTCTAATAGGTCTAAGGGTGAGGGGAGATTCTTTTTGTATTTTTATATTTTATGGAAAGCAAGTAAAAGTCTCGGGTTTGAAGGAGTGGGCGGAATTAGTTGCTAGTCAACTAACCCAAATAACTACAATTGCAAATAAAATAAAATAACTGAAAATAAAAAGGTCGTGGAACTTATATGGAGAGAAATGTGTTTACTTAGATTTCCTTACTCCCTAACTATCTTTTACCGGTTGATTAGTGTGTATTAATTGCGTGGATGACGGGTGTATTCCTTAATACCAATCTGGGGTGGCGTACATACTTCCCCAAATCTATAAGCTCCTACTTCACTCCTATGTCGAGCCGGCTAAGAAGCTCCTAACATGGGATCACTAGAATTCGCTCATGCATTAAATACAACCATAATAACCTTAGTACGCATTGGTTCATGTTTCTTAAGACGTTCAAGCAAGTTACCGTATAGGAGGTTAGCCAGTTTTCTTAAGCCTAACATCGATAAACAATCATCCAATACAATTAATAACACACCAACAACCAATAATCAATAGTTAGGTTTCATTAGATCTAAGCAAACACAAGATAAATCTAGCCTAGCATGTTAAATAAAAGACAAGAACAAGATATAATCAAACAACACATAGACATATTGAATGATTAATTGATTACTTATCTTCAATTGAACATGGGAGATCCAAGGGTATAAAACCCTTAAAAATGGCAGAAAAATCGTCTAGGGTTTCTCCTCACAAATTTGCACCCTAATGACTAAAAATTATGAAAGTATATATAGGAAAACAGATCTGACGGCGTCACCCTTTGGGTCGTAACGCCGTCACCTCGCCTCGGTTAGGGTTTCTTGATGGCCTTCTTGACGCCGTCCCCCTTTAATCTTCCAAAATCCTCTCTGGCTTATCAAGGCTTGACGACCTTCTTGACGCCGTCCCCCTTTAATCTTCCAAAATCCTCTCTGGCTTATCAAGGGTTGACGGCGTCACATTGGGGCTTGACGCCGTCACAGGTACTTTCCAGCAGATTTTTGAGACTTTGTCGTTTTCTTCACTTTTATGCTCCAAAAACGTCCAAAATGCTTCCTTTTCCAGATTTCTTCTCCAAAGTACCTAAAATGACAAAAGGAACGATTTAGGGCAATATTTGATCAAATAAATACGATTTAGGGCTTAAATGACCCCCTAAAAGCGGTACACTTTTCGCTTCATCAAATACCCTTACACTTGAGATTTGCTTGTCCTCAAGCAAATGCGCTTTTATTCTAATCAAAATACAAGTTAGGGGTCATTTAACGCTAATATAAAAGTAATTACAACAAATAGTCGTTCCACTTTAATCATAATAAGCACGGAGATTACACACTAGCACCTCACAAGTAGTGTTTAGATACTCACATCTCTCAGGTGTCATAAACGTATATCTCATAAATGAAAATGAATAATATCTCTCACTACCTGTCATAGAAAATAGATTTCCATAGGCTTGGGAAAGGATCAAAAACCTCCTCCACTAGGCGTAAGCACCTAAGATAAACTATCAAAGAGGGCTTTTAAACGGGTTATAACGTGAGGTGTAGGGATATGATAAACACGATTTTGTTGGATAAAGGATATTTTACTGGTGGCGAGTTAAAGATCTTGATTAATTACATGTACAATATGGCGTTGCTAAGCCAAGACTAGACTCGACTTAAGCTAATGAAAGAAATAACAAAAAGATAAAATAAACATAAAATGAAACGGGATGGTAGTCCGTATGTTTTTTTCTACTTTTTTTTTTTTTTTTTTTTTTTTTTTTTTTTTTTTTGGCATACACTCTTGCCCTACCATCCAAAATAATACATCATAGGGGCCTCGGTTCTCCCCTTACACTTGAACTTTTACATAACTTTATAATTAACTATTCTATCGACTCGAATTAAGATAATCGAAACACTTGGAGTACTTTTAAAATATTTAGCACATATGGGGGTAATAATGTTGTTCTTCCCCATTACTCCATTACACTAGTACTTTACCCATGAGTCCCAATCGTCCCAAAACAATATGTACAAGGATATGACTGACTTAGCAACCATGTAATCAATTAGATAATTAACCTGGGGTTTAAACAAATGTTGTCACGATAATGCACTAAAAATGAGTGCATACAAGGTAGGCTAAGGCGATTTGGGTGTACATTTAAGTGGGGTGTAAACAAATTCTTACTTTAAGTAAAATGCTTAAAGTTAGAAACGAAAAGATAGGCTCTGAGGGGTGTACTAGGGGTATCATGTACTAAAAATGAGTACAACGCAAAGGGTGTGGGAGAATTACTTGACCAATGTAGCCAATGTAATTATAACAAAAACACATGTGTAAAACAATGGGTTAATCCTAATGCCTCTTATCATGTTGTAAATCTAACTACACGAATGTAGTCTCACTTGTGGCCTCGGAATGGTCCTAACGCAAGTTCTAGAATCTAAGTGCTACCGGTACACACATCATAGCATAAATGCTTTTCCTACCAATTCTAGGGGCGAACCTCACATATTTGGGGGTGGAAAATTTTTTTAGTGGTACGGTTTTGTGCTAGTCATATAACTCCTATCCGTGAGACGCTCATTAAGACCAAAGTTTCACTCCTATATGTTGTAAAAATTTTTAAATTTGGCACTAAAATTGCCTTAACAGGTATTTCTCTCAGTTTTATTACACATCTACCATTAAACAAACGAAAAATCAAGCGTAATAGCATTCTCTAAAGTATCGTACTTTACCCCCCTTTACACTTAAGATGAACATTGTCCCCAATGTTCAAATAACAAGATGTAAAAGTATAAGGTAAAAGAATGAAATCAAATACTCCCCTGATTCGCTCGGTGGATAAAGGGGTAACATGGTTAGATCTTCTTCCAAGGTAATGTGGAAGCTTCAAGACTAAAGCATCGCCAAAAGCTAGATTCCACATACATCTCCTTGTCCAAAATAACCTGTTAAACCTGAGAAAACAAACAAGAAAACCTGCATAACATCGGCGGGATAAATCTGTATAAGGATATAATGCTTGTGGAATGATTATTTTGCAGATTCCTGGAGTTTATAAGTTAGAGATTTAATAAAAACTTTTTATGATTCCGGAAGAAAAACAAAACTTTCAAAAATTTCAGAAAATTAAAACCTGGCGCCGTCAGGTTGTAAGGCCTGACGCCGTCAGAAATGATCTGACAGAATTCTCATGTTAAGTTTCCGGAAAATTTCTGGAAAAACCTATACCTTACTTTCTGGAATTCCTGCAAAACATCATTATGACTCGATACAAGCATTTGACTCAAACAATTACTAATATGTATGTTAATTTAATATTGTTATGATTCATGTTCATTTGTTCTTATAAACCGATTTGGATTTCCCTTACACTTAACTTTTGCAAAATACCTTTATATGTAGTTAAGACGAAGTTAAAAACAAGATAAAGCATTTTCACAATTTAGTTTCTAACATGAATCAATAATAATAAAAATTAAACATACATACGGAAGCAAATAAAATCAAACAAACAAATAAATAAACACACAAAGCAAATAAAGCTTGGGTTGCCTCCCAAGAAGCGCTTTTCTTTATTAACGAGTCTTGTAGCTAGACTCAAAGTCCTTTTAACCTATGTAAGTGAGATCTTCATCGAGGACCTCTTTAGGGTTAAGCTTGGATTGAAGTTTTCTATTAGTCCGCATAGTACGATATATCTTTTCAAACCTCTCTCCATCCGGGTCATACAATGTCATTTTAATATGCCATGACCCATCTCCATCTTTGGGTGGTTTGTCCCAATCCCACTTACGATCATCGTCCTCACAAGTCCACTTATTCATCCTTAGGTTAATTGGCAAAACTCCTAGGAAATCAATCATCTTCCTAAAAACTAGAGGGTCTTCAAATGGATCCAATTCGGTGTCCCTAGCCAAGAGTTGTTCAACCGCATGTGTTCGGTTCACAAAGTCCTCTTCTAGGTAAAATGGGCGTTGGGGTCCTATGAAGTCTCTATCGATCCAAGGTCCATATCTAGATGGTCTCCTATTTAATTCTAACCAATGGGGTGTTGGTTCCTCACTAGTATCATAGGCATGTTTCTTCACATCATAGACTGACCAAGTATCACCTTCTCCTACCGCTATCTTAGATTCCTTACAATCAATCATAGCACTAGCGGTCGCCAAAAATCCTCTACCTATCAACAAGGGGCATGTAGGGTCGCTAACCATATCAAGGACGTGGAAATCGGCTAAAATGGTTAGTTTTCCTATGTGTACTAACACGTCCTTGACTACTCCAATCGGGTAAGCAACACTTCCATCCGCTAAGCCTATTATTACCTCGGTTTCTTCAAGTTTTCCTAGTTTTAGAGAGGTGTAGAGAGGTAACGGAAGTAGGTTAAGGCTTGATCCAAGATCGGCTAATGTGTCATAAGCCTCCGAATTACCGATCTTGCAAGGTAGAACAAATAAGCCCGGATCATCTAATTTCTTAGGTAGCTTGTTTCGAACAAAGGCGGTCCCTTTTTCGCCTAACTTGAGCTTCTTCTCATCCAACACATCAATAACCGGACTTTCAAGGTGGAGCTCCTTGAATTCTTCGTCAAGGTTTTGAGTGGGAGGTGTTTCAACTATGTTGTTGACCAAATTAGTGTTGGATATCTTAACTTGTTGGTCCTTTTGGATGACTTGGGTTTGTTTGAAACACGAGCTCATGGAATTGACCGAATAATATTGTGGACAAGAACTAGGAGACGAAACCGATGAAATGGCGTTGACATTTAGTTTCGGGTTCTTGACTGTGTTGCTAGGGAGTGCTCCCATTTCTCGGTCATTGAGGGCTTTCAACAAAGTGTCAATCTTATTGGTCATCTCGCTTTGTTTTTGTTTGAAATCGGCTTCAAACTTTGCTAAACGAGCTTCTTGAGATGTCACGAAGTTGGACATCAATCCTTCAAGATTATTGGTACTACCATAGTTGGAAGGATTGTTGTTGAAAGTACGGTTCGAGGATGAACCGCTTGATTGAAAACGATTAGGTGGGTTAGAAGAATTGGTTTGTTGTGCGTTTTGGTTTTGTTTCCACCTAAGGTTTGGGTGATTTTTCCATGAGGGGTTGTATGAATCACCGTAGGGGTTTGGCTCGGGTTTGAAAGTGTACCACTTGTCTCCCGCTCCGTCGGTACGCGAGGATGCGTAGTCCGCAAAAGCTTGTTCGAGGAGTTCCATGCAATCACGAGTGTCGTGGGGACCACTACATAATTCACACGAAGAAGTGATTTTGTTCACTTGGCTTGAAGGTTTAGGAGCCTCGTAGGATTTCATAAGAAACTTGACTTGGTCTTCAAGCTCTATGATCCTACGGTCGGAAGTGCTTGAATTGTTCGAAGGCAAAGATATTGCCTTGACCGTTTTATTCAAATCACAGGGATCATTCCAAATTTCGTTGTCATAAAGAGCAAGATCTTCCAGGAGAGCCCATGATTGTTCCGCACTTAGATCATGTAGCTTACCACCGGCCGATTGGTCAATGGTTTGCCTCGTGGAGAGATTGATGTGGTCATAGAAGATTTGGACTTGGAGCCAAAGTTCTATGCCATGGTGAGGGACTTTTTGGAGTAAGTCCTTGAATCGAGTCCATGCCTCGTAGAGGGTTTCGCCTTGACGTTGTTGGAACATCAAGATATCATTCCTTAGCTTGGTAGTTCTTCCTGGTGGGAAAAAACTGAGCAAGGAAACGAGTGGTGAGATCATCCCAAGAGGTGATGGATCCTGCGGGTAGGCGCTCTAGCCATTGACTAGCTTGGTCCCGCAGAGAGAATTGAAAGAGACGCAGTCGGGTCGTCTCTCGAGTGGCAACATCAAGGTCTATGGAATCAACGATTTTGAGAAAGTCCTTGAGATGTTGATTAGGATCTTCGGAACGAAGTCCATGGAATGCGCATCCGCTTTGCACCAACCGGATGGTGTCGGATCGCAAGGGAGTGACATTGGCTCCTTGAGTGAGCTCAATGGTGTTTCGATAGCCATGGTGGCTAGGACGAGAGTAGTCTCCTAAGGTACGGGCTCTAGGAGGTGGGTGTTGTTGTGGTGGTGGGTTGTTGGGATCGAGGATATTACCACCTTCCATGATGTCGGATGGTAATGGTTACGAAAAAGGAAAGAAGAAAAAAGATAGACTAAAGAAAACCTAGAAAAATAAAATAAAAATCTCACTAGAAAGGAATCTAGTGAGTAGACCTAATAAAATAAAAATTCAACCTAAACAATAACTATTCCCCGGCAACGGCGCCAAAAACTTGATGCGTGGTTTTGCGACCTTACAACAGGTTTTACCTCTCGAGGGATCTCAAGAGGCTTGCAATCCCCACCAGGCAGTGTACCTGACCGATGTAGTATAGTGTAGTGGCAAGTACCGGGGGATTAATCGTTCTCTAGGGGAATAGTGTCGTTAGGATTGAAAAACTACTCTAATAGGTCTAAGGGTGAGGGAAGATTCTTTTTGTATTTTTATATTTTATGGAAAGCAAGTAAAAGTCTCGGGTTTGAAGGAGTGGGCGGAATTAGTTGCTAGTCAACTAACCCAAATAACTACAATTGCAAATAAAATAAAATAACTGAAAATAAAAAGGTCGTGGAACTTATATGGAGAGAAATGTGTTTACTTAGATTTCCTTACTCCCTAACTATCTTTTACCAGTTGATTAGTGTGTATTAATTGCGTGGATGACGGGTGTATTCCTTAATACCAATCGTGGGGTGGCGTACGTACTTCCCCAACTCTATAAGCTCCTACTTCACTCCTATGTCGAGCCGGCTAAGAAGCTCCTAACATGGGATCACTAGAATTCGCTCATGCATTAAATACAACCATAATAACCTTAGTACGCATTGGTTCATGTTTCTTAAGACGTTCAAGCAAGTTACCGTATAGGAGGTTAGCCAGTTTTCTTAAGCCTAACATCGATAAACAATCATCCAATACAATTAATAACACACCAACAACCAATAATTAATAGTTAGGTTTCACTAGATCTAAGCAAACACAAGATAAATCTAGCCTAGCATGTTAAATAAAAGACAAGAACAATATATAATCAAACAACACATAGACATATTGAATGATTAATTGATTACTTATCTTCAATTGAACATGGGAGATCCAAGGGTATAAAACCCTTAAAAATGGCAGAAAAATCATCTAGGGTTTCTCCTCACAAAGTTGCACCCTAATGACTAAAAATTATGAAAGTATATATAGGAAAACAGATCTGACGGCGTCACCCTTTGGGTCGTAACGCCGTCACCTCGTCTCGGTTAGGGTTTCTTGATGGCCTTCTTGACGCCGTCCCCCTTTAATCTTCCAAAATCCTCTCTGGCTTATCAAGGCTTGACGACCTTCTTGACGCCGTCCCCCTTTAATCTTCCAAAATCCTCTCTGGCTTATCAAGGGTTGACGGCGTCACATTGGGGCTTGACGCCGTCACAGGTACTTTCCAGCATATTTTTGAGACTTTGTCGTTTTCTTCACTTTTATGCTCCAAAAACGTCCAAAATGCTTCCTTTTCTAGATTTCTTCTCCAAAGTACCTAAAATGACAAAAGGAACGATTTAGGGCAATATTTGATCAAATAAATACGATTTAGGGCTTAAATAGTGGTACACTTTTTACTTCATCAGTACTTCAGCAGCATATAGTGATTGTGAGGAACCACATATCTGTTGTCAAAGGTGAATTTACCTTTTACAACATACACTTTATTGTCCCTTCGGCGGTACACAGGGTATCCATCTTCATCTACCATTGTCTCTGCATAAAATGCTTTAGGAAACCTTTTAGAGCATTTTCTGTCTGTGTTGCATGGTGCATTTTTCTCATCTTTACCACAGTGTCCGTGCAGCATGAATTCGGTAACAACTTTGTACCCTTCTGGATCGCGCACCGGACATGGCAGTTCTGCAGATATTATATCATCTATCTATGCTGGTGTCTTGCATTTGTGGACCTCCTCGAGCCACAGTAGAATATGTGCGTGCGGGAGACCACGTTTTTTGAATTCAATTACATAAATGACTGCATTATAAGAGTTATTAGGGAATAAGTTTTGACTACTAATGATTAATAAACGTAAGAATAATGATTATACGACATGGGATTGGTTACCTGCACGGCTAACGCCAAATATATGTTTTTTGGTAAGATCATCTGGTAATTCATTTAGTTTCATTTTGAACACTCTTGATCCTATCTTCTGCCTATCATGTGGTGGCCAGGGAAAGTGGCAAGCATTTAAGCAATCTCAGGCCATTTTGGGTTAGATGTGAAGGTGAGAAATAGGTCTGGATTTCCATATGCCCGACACAAAGCCATCGCATCTTGATAGTTTTGCATCATATACCTTGGCCCACCGGTAAAACTTTTGGGCAAAACTATTCTTTTGCCAAGTCCCATTGCATCTGTGTCGTCTCTTGTAATAGCATCCTGAAGGTTGTGATAGAGGTCTACTCGCAGTTTATCTTGGTTACTTCTCGTCCTTTTAAGCCTTTGTTCTTCAACTTCCATGTATGTATAGACCAAATACTGCTGATACAGTCGTCCCCCTTTCAGCAAAGTGTTACCTTGGTTGTTTCACTGCTGAATTACGTAACCGTAGTACTCCTTCATTGTTACAAATGGCCGATTAGTTTTCCTTGAACCTCTATTGTTATGATAAGGTATCTTTTCATGGAATCCATCCTCTCCAAAGGGGAACAACAATGGATATTGCAATGCCCTGTATGACGGATGCAATTCTGAAATTCGTTGTGGACCACTATTTTTATTGTTTACAACAATATCTCTTGAAGAAATACCATCACCAAAATCATTCGTAATTAGAGTAGCTAACTCGGCTACAGTTGGCGTGTTATATTCTCTTGGTGCTCTCATTTCGCTTAGTAATCACACTTCAAAGTTTACGGAAGCATGTGAATGACACCAATCTCTTGCCATTCGAAATGCCTTTGCGACTGCGCTATACTGGTCCAACATGGACATCAAATTTATAACTATCATTTCGTCCAGCTGATCACCTACATCCCCATCAACAAATGTGGCCATTCTATTTCGAGATTCATTTTGTGTGTCAAAGAAGTACAATTGGGCAAACCTAGGTTGTACACCTGGCGCTGGCAAAAGGGACCCGATTCGATGATAGTTTTGCCTGTTAATCCTAAATGTATATAATCCCCTCCCTGTATTTACTGAATGGTCTATTCTTGCACCAAAAGATGTAAAGCAAAACATGCCATTGTATATTCTAATTTGGTCTCTAAACTTTGATGTCGTAGAATCTTCATAATCGAGCAATTTGTCTAACGGTGGAGGTGTTTGGTTGAATCTGGGAGGCAACACTTTCCCATCTTGACAACAGATTGAGAAGGTAGGATTCACGGCTGTTTTGGCCTTGTTTGATCTCTCTGCATACCACATAGTTGCAGAACAATTACGGCACTGATAAGACGGAGATCCAATGTGATTGTAGGACACAGGAACACCTAGTTAAAGAATTGTCAATAATGGTAAATTTTTATATAAGTTTGTTATTTTATAAATCATTTAAGTTTCAATTAGAGTATGTGGTTAGTTAAGATCACTAACACTACATGGCAACTTGTTATGCATAACATGCTAAACTAATCAGATATTGTATACTAATAGCATTTTTAAAACACATGTATTACCTGAAGAGGTATGTGCTGCGCCTTTGGGTATGTTTTTGGATACATGTATTCGAGGCCGACCTTAAATAGCCATTGTTGTAGTAAATATCTTATTTATGAAATAAATAATGGAATTATTAATTTTGATAAACAACCTACCTCTTGGTCTCTTCCATGTTGTTGTAGGTTGATTAATAGAAGTAGAAGTCGTATGTTGTTCTGTAAGACCTAGCTGGTTATAAACTGAGGGGGGCACCATTCGTGTTTAAATATGCAGAAATTAAAACATAGATTAATTAATAATAAAGCAATCAAAAAGTATACGAGTGTCTGGTTACCTGTTTCTTGTGCAGGTGATGAACTCAAATAAGTACATTTTATTACTATCATTTATCCTAATAATTTGACTTGTTTTATTATATTATGTATGAGGATTGATACTTAATTGTTTACTTTTGTAATTCTCAGTTGAAAACAAGCATTTGGTGAAACTTGGCGATTTTGGACTAATTATGGAGCAAAACATGCAAGAAGTTAAGAGTCTACTGAAATGTACAAGATCAAGACTAATCTGCTCTAGATGCGCCGCATCTTGCTTATCACATACGGCGCATCGCTATCAAGATCTCACCAGATACGATCCAAGATACAAGAGGACATGCGCCGCATCCAAAGATAAAGATACGCCGCATCTTCTGGCGGTGTGCGAATATTCCTGAATATTATAATCTTGGACCCCACGCAAAGTTAAGTAAATGCGCCGCATCTACTTACTAGATGCGCCGCATCTTACCCTCAGACAGAAACTATAAATACCCCAAGACCAGACGAATTTCGGGGGGCATATATTATATACGAAGACCGAAGGACAGAAACCAAGGAAGAATTCAGTCGAATACAAGCACAAGACACACTCAAATCGAAGATACAAGAGCTGTAAGAAGGTGTTGCATGTGTTTAATTCATTAAGTAGTTTTGTTTTATTGTGTTAGTAAACTTTAATTCATCAAGATTGGTGGCTTGTGTAATGTGACAACGGAAAGATTGCACTCCCTTAAAACTGCTTTCTCATTAATTAAAGTTTATATGTTGATGTCATTGGTGACTTTTATTAGTGCATTGATAACCTCTGTGTCTAGCTGAGCGTTGATCGGGTCGCCATGTCTCTGCCCTCGCCTATTTATTAGATCGCCTATGCATTCTATCGTCTGTAGAAAAGTAGGAGAAAGATAAATAGGATAGTCATAAGTAATCATTAAGGGTTTACTCGCCGATAAGATTAGAACCAACGAGAAAGGACTTAATCTCGGTGCGTTGCATCGAACTATACACTTCATATAACACTAGCAATAAAACAAGTGACAAACTACTTATCATAAGGACAGCCCTCTTATTGTCTCGAGTATTTATCTGTGTACGTGTGTGCTATTCGCTGATTCGTGCCTATTGGTTTAGTTTATTATTTAATTGCAACCAAATCGTGCCAGTCTCTCAGGCTGAACCCCCTTGCGTTAGATTAGATTGTATAGCTAACTTAATATATTAAAATACTGATTAGAATAACTAGATAATACGTTCCACTCTTAGTGATCGACACTCTACTTACCATTATATTCATACTGACCGGGTACACTGCTCGTTAAGTGTGTGTGTTATTGATAAGTCGGCTAAATATAAATTTAAAACTTGAGTAGGCATTAATACTGCTAAACCGCAACGACACATCGCACGCATCAAGTTTTTGGCGCCGCTGCCGGGGAATGAATTGTTATTATCTGTTAATTTGATTAGTATTTTAATTAGGTTTTTAATTTTTTTATCTAACCGCTAATTTTGTTGTGTATTAGATTAATTTGCATTCATTGTACTATTTTGCATATTTTCTGTTTTTGTGTGTTATTTGTTTGCTTTTGTTTGTGTTTATTTTCGTGTGTTTTTATTTGTTTTAATTTTTCGTGTTTTTTGTGTTCTGCTATCGTTGTACTGAGCTAAATCAAACGATACGGCGCATCTGATTTCTCAGATACGGCGTATTGCGTTTAATTTTTATAAAATACAACGCGTTTAATTAATTCGATACGACGCATCTTTTCCCCAAGATACGGCGTATCTGTTTTTGATAAAAAAATTTTCTAAACGTTAACGATATACGACGCATCTGCTTTAGCAGATACGGCGTATCTATTATTTTAATTAAAAACAGTTTTCGAATAATTAAACAGATACGGCGTATCGATTTTTATCGATACGGCGCATCTTCTGAATCAAAAATCTTATATTTTGAAACGTAACGAAAATACGGCGCATTAACTTTTGTTAATACGACGCATTTAATTTTTATAAATATCAATTTTTGATAATTAAAATTGATACGGCGCATTCTAATTCCTAAGCGGCGTATCTATTTTCTGAATAAAGTCTGATTTAATTTTAACGATTATAAGATACGGCGTATCCAACTTTTTGGATACGGCGCATCGTCTGCAGATATCAGCTATTTGTATTCTTATATCCGTTTCTATATTCATTAATTTCTCTTCTAGCGAACAAATCCTACTGATGATTTTACCTTTGATGACAGATTTTGCTATGGAAGACATGTCAGTTAACGAATATCTTGCTAAGGAATGCTTGCTTTCGGATTCATTCAATGTGCTCATGATCGATGCAGATTTATTCTCTTGGGAGACCCCTCTTGAAGCTGCTTTTAAGGAATTCATGCGTTTATGCAACATTGACAAAGGGGTATTCTCTTATGATGTATTTGTGAGATACACTGGAGATGAATTGTCGCTCTTATGGCCTATCATTGAATCCAAAGGATTGAACTGGACTACTATCGAAGAAGATGATGGGAAATTCTATCTTGCATACATGGACTCAAGCAACAACAGCTGTGGTGGAGGCAATACCCAAATCTCTTACATGCCTTATTCCGAATAGTACTGGGGATTAAATGAGAACTATCTGGATGATGACAGAATTTATGCTGTGGCGGAGTTACTATTTCATGGCAGGTTGGTAAGATTGATGGACCTCTCCCTCAATGATTGGCTTGAACTTAAATATGGTAGTCCGAAATTTGCCCCTGCAAATGAAGTCAAGCGGATTATGACTTCATGGTTGACACGTAGTTTTAAGGAGCAATTTGACGAGTTCATGGAAATAAGGAGGAACATGATTGGAAAAGCTTGCTTTGACGTTAAACACAATCCTAACGATGTTAATTTTTCAGAGTGGTTGGCTAGTAAGTTTAATAACCATAAGAGCATGGATCGAGCTACTAAGGATGCATTATGGGTATATTGGATGAGAGGAGAAGACGAAGAAGTAGAGAGCGACTATGGGTCGTCACTTCATGATTCAACAGTCAATGAGGGCATTGAAGAATTATTCAGAATAGACATTGACGTGTTCGATTATGAGACACCCTTGTGCAAGCAATTCAAGGAATTCAATTACCTTCTTCGAGTCGACGATGATGTGCTAACTGGAGATCTACCAGGATTTAAGACTTATGATGATTTTAAAAACACCTGGTACTATGAATGGAATGACCAAGTACCATGGGTTTGGGATAAACCATGGGAATTTGAGCACATTAATCACACTTGTACACCCTTCGTTTTCAAGGACGGGAGTAGTGTTTGGCCGACCTGTGATTATAAAAGTGACGGAACCTGTAATGGGGGAAGTATAATTGGGATGAAACGGGTTGGAAACGATGTAACCTTTGAAGATTATGAGTGGTGTTGGTCCACAAATTGTATATGGATCACTAAGTAGTTTTGAATACCTAGCAGATGGTTAGGATAAATCCGAACCAATCTAAGTGAGAAACCCTAAGTGATTGTTAATGTTAATGCGGAATCTTAACAAGAACAATTTAGAACACAAGCAGGGATATCACTAACTTCGTATATTGATATTCACTATTATCAATTCGTACAACTCACACACTTGCTAACAACCTTTAGGGATCCTTTTATAACACAAGGAAACCCTAGATGACACAGAAGATATACACAAATCTTCTATAAAGATACATACACGCAATGTATCTTTTCCTAATATATCTCTAACAAACTTTCCTATCTTCACGACCAGACCAGACTTAATAAGTCAACCAGACTTAACATATAACTACCAGACTTAATCATTACATAACCAGACCTAAAACACAAACAGACCTAACTCAGTAAACGACCAGACCTAAGTAGTAAACTACCAGACCTAAGTAGTCTGTTCTTGATATGCATCATAATTCCCAACAATCCTCCCCTAACTTGATCTTCATGCTTCATGAACTTCAAGTTCTTCTGATTAAGCTTTCTGAGGATTGAGTCTTGAACACTTTGAAATATATTTAGGTCTTGTTCCTTTCTAGCAGCTTGAATCTTTGATAAGCCCTTCTGATACAGACTTGACAGCAACAATGACTATATGTACATCAATTCATATTAAGTTTCATAGCTATTCTCATCACTTCCAGGTGTGTTAACACCTGTGAGAGGTGAATCATTGAAATTTAATGGATTTGATGTCTCTTTACCAATAGCCATTACTACTGGAGTAGCCAAATGTTTTGGTGTGCAAGACCATGGTACACTGATAACCATATGATTTTAAGCAAATCATCAGCTTATCAACGGATTTGTTAAGTCTTTACCAAAAGCCGTTTGCTTCTGGACTAGTCAATTCTTTGATGGAAAAGCACCTCATCATGGTGAATTGATTACCATTTATGGTTTTCCACAGCCTTTACCACAAGCCATAACCTTGTGGGCTAGCCAACTCTTCACTTATCATAGATATGGTGAGTTGAATACCATACAATTTTTGGCAAATTGTCAGCCATAAACGGATTTGAGCAATCTTTACCTGTTAGCCGTTTGCTCAGGATTAGCCAGTCCTTGTGTTGATGAGACAAGGTGGACTGATAACCTTTTGATGTGTTAGTGCAAAGCACCTCCACCAAGTGAGAAGTTCCAATAGTCTCACTCAACAACTTGTGAAAATTCTTTCAAACACTCTTAGGCTACATCCTTCAAAGACTGCTTCTTAATTAAATCCAATAACATCTCATATCCTTCATCCTTTTTACTTGCATACAACTTTTTGTTCATCATTTCCTTGCAGACACTTGATGATAAAGGATATTCCACCTCTGCAAGCATATAAATATCAGCATTCTTTAATGACACACAATGTACCTTGCAGGTATGAAAGTATCTCCAGCTGACAATGTTCTGTTCTTCAGGAAGTTTCCACACTATATCAGACTCAGTAGGTGGCTCGAACATCACCTTCAAATTTCCCCAAAAGACTCTTTCAAACTCATCTTCAGGTGGTTGATCTCCATGTTTAATGTTTACCAACTGATACAGTTCTTGAAGATCCTTCCTATTCACATCAATCAAAATGCCAGCAAAATTCATATAAACAATGTCAGAATTATCTTCCCTTATTATTTGATATGCAGCCCTTCCACCAGTCATGATAAGTTGATACTTGACAATCTTAGTAGGTTCCTTAGTGCTTTCAATAGTCCCCATTGTGGCTCCCTCAGATGAAGGTTCTTCATCTAAATCCTCTTCAACAACTACTTTCTTGGATTTACTCTTCCTTTCCAAACCTTTTCTTCTATGAAACACAATAGGCCTAATCACTTCATCTTGCACTTCTTCTGTTGACTTACCAGCTTCAGGTTGTGTATCAATCACTTTATCAGATTCAATGACTAGTTCAGTCTCTTTAGCCTTTCTACCTTGAAAGCAAAATTTCTGCACATCATCATAATCAGTAGCTTTGTAACCTTGATCTCTCTCAAATGCCTTGAGATATGCTACTTGAATTTCTTCATATGACTTCTTTTTCATCTGATCCAAAGAAAGATGCATTTGATTCTTAAGATACATCTTCATATCATACTTCTTTTCTGCCATAGACATCTTCTTAGGAATCTTAGCTTTCTTTTGAAGTTTGAACTTTTCCAAAAATCCACCCAATGTATCATCATTACTTCTTGCATTAATGAAGTCAGCTAACTGTTTGGCTCTTTCATCAGCAGTTAAACCTTCAATAGTTAGCAATTCTTCATACTTTGCTCTCACTTCATCATCAACATTGAGTAATTTTGTAAAATCATCAGATTCTTCAGCCAACTGTCTTGCATAGACTGCATCTAACATCTTTTGTCTTTCTTCATCAGCAATATCTTGAGCCTTAATCCTCTCAATTTCAGCCTCAGATGCAAGTTCTTCTCTTGTTTTTCTCTTAGACTTCTTTGGCAATGAAGTTTCTTCCATGACCTGCTTTCCCTTTCTTAGTGCAGATTTTTCTTCTTCATTACCAGAACTAAGTTCATTACCAGACTTTTCTTCTTTACCAGACTCATCACCAGACTCATTACCAGACTTTTCATCAGAAATAGTTCCAAACTTCTCAATCTCTTCCTCAGCAGACAAAATTAACTTTCTTCTCTTCCTATCTTGTTTAATTTTGCCCATTGATTGAGCCAAAGTCTCTGCAACTTCCAGTGTCTCTGGACTAATTGTAGTGGTGACATTATCTTGAACAAGTGATTCTTGAATTGGTGTTTGAAGAATATTTTCTTGTTCATGCTCCAAATTCCTCCCCTGTTTGGAAGAATTTTCAGCTTCATCATCCTCATCATCAAAAGAGACACCCTTTTTCTTCATTGCTACTCCCATTTTCTTTACTTTCTTCACCAACGTCACATAAGCTTTCCTTAGTGCCTCATTAGTCTTTTCCAAAGTGTCAATCTTCTTCTGTAGTTGAGGAACAATGACAAGGAGATCTTCCACAGTTATGGGATTATGTGCCTCCTCCCTTTCAGGACTTGGAACATGTGGTTGTGGAGGTGAAGATTGTTGAATAGGTGTAGATGATCGTTCAACTGATGGTTGTGATGGTGAGGGATCTGGTTGAGGTGATGGAATTGGAGAGGATGTAGGTGTAGCAGATTTAGATGAGGCTTGGGCTTGTGCTTCAGCAGGGTCCACTTGTGCAGCTCCAGAAGTGCCTGCATTGTTAGTACCAAGCATAGCAGCAAGCAAAGGTTTGTCTGTCCCTTGAAAACTCCTTTTTAGATTTGCAAAAAGTTTGGAAGTAAAGGCCACACTGATGTAAGGCACTTTATCCCTAGTTTCAAAATTTAAGATCATTTGCAAAAATCTTGGATACATTAAAAATTTTGGGTTCTTAGCATTTTTCACCATTCCTTCAAAAATTAATTTTGAAAAGTTAAATTTCCTTCCAGATGATAAACAGACCAATGCAGAAGCAATTTTGCTTCCAAATTGATCCCATCCACCACTTTTGGGACTTAAACTCTGAAGTAAATGATGTACTAAAAACCTCCACTGAGGTGAAAAATGACTTTTCCAAAAGGTAAAGCTTCCATCTGTGGGATACCCAATGCTATTCAAACCCTCAAAAATATCCTCATTAGACAAATCAAATTCTCCTAAGGCATCATCCAATTTGAGACTGTTCCTAATGGATGCTTCAGAAATGGTAAAACCATTTTTGTCTATGACAACTTTTAAGCATGGTGTCCCATCATCAAGAGTCTCAGAGGTAACCGACCTCCAGAACTGCTTGACAAGGGACTGATAAATAGTAGGATTATGAGTTAAAGAATAACAAATATAAGAACCTTTTAGAAAATCCACAATCTGCTCAAAACCTGCACTTTGATCGGGCTTCTTCAAGAACCCGACTTGATTATGTTTGTCCACAAACTTGAGATTAGCCATGGATGAGTTAATGAGTTAGGTCTGGTTGATAAGAGAGGTAGGGTTTTGAAAAATGTTTGCGTAGAAACAGAGTCGTGAGTAATAAAGATTATTTAAATTTGGAAGCAAATAAAGAATAAAAGAAGATAAATAATATCAAATTTTAAGCTTATATACTTCATAAATATCTTGTTTTACCGAAAATAGTGCAACGGTAATATATTAGTAAAATCTTTAGTTACTCTGACCAGATCTAACGGTCATAAAATTAACACTACCCGACCTAAAAAGTCAACCAGGCCGAATCATACACTTACCAGACCTAACCAAGAGAGTGAACTAACATACTTAAGATAGCGAATGCAAAGCTTTGTAACACCTCATTCCACTCTTCTCTGCAAGAATTAGTTTAAAGAACAAGAAACAGGAGACAAAAACCAAATTTTGCAAGACACAAGAGCTACCAGATTTAACACTTAAGGTTACCCATTTAAACCTTGTACATTTGCCTCCCCTTAAATGTACATTACCTCCCCTTAAGTGTAAATTCCCTTTTTTTTTTTTTTTTTTTTTTTTTTTTTTTTTTTTATCACTAGAAAATATTTAACCAAAATAAACACAAAGGTCAACTTTCCAAAAACGCAATTAATAACTCTTGCCCTGCAAGTATTAACTCATACACCAACCAAGCATTAAAAGACATTAAACCTTGATTTTTCCTATAAAACCACCCATAGTTATATCACAAATACCATCACAAACCGGAAGAAAACCTTACAAGCATAATGGATCCATCCAACTTAAACACCATTGAGATTTCATCCGATTCCTGGGATCCAAATGATCCATCCTCTGATACATCCTCAGGAGGATGGGATGGATACTTCCCACCAGGGTATTCATCAATCACCAGAAGCAAGACATTGAGAGAAGCAACTCTGAGACAATGGCTAGCTGCTTATGACTTGTCTGAGAAGGAACCAGACAATGAAAAACCAAGAACTTCAAGACCAACTCCTCCTTCTGATGTAGATGATAAAAGTGCCAAAGAAGAAGTCCCCTCCAAGAATGATGAAGAGACCTTTCCTTCGAAGACTGTGCCTTCCCTGAGTAGTGGTTCTGTGCTACGTCCTCCACCAAGCAGTGTGATTCTTGCACTTCCAAGCCCAAAAGCATGGAATCAATTTGGTGGAAGAGGAGCCAAGAAGACCATTCCTGATTTCATGGGTAAAGGGAAGCAGAAGGTGTAGGTGGTGATGATTAGCTAGTTTGGAAAAATCTTTTGTCTTAAGAAGCTTTGTAATTTGCATCCTAGAATGCAATTTTTTGTTATTAAATAAAAAGTACTTTGGTTCTGATGTCTTAATTTTCCACATATGAAAAACTTGCATATAGAAAAGAGCTAACAACTGCAAAACAAAGTTAAGTACAAAATACCAAACACACATACTATAGAGAACAAAATAAGTACTGAAAATAAGAATAACCAAGGAGAATAGCAAGATAAGAAACAAACAAGTATACAAACTATACAAAGTTAAGAAAGAAAATCAGTTTTTCTTAACAACCCAAGCCTGAGTGGGCTTGTGTCCATCCTGTGGAGCAACATACTTATAGGTCTTGTATGAACTTGCTCCAGTGAAACCATGTTTGGACTTATAGGTAAATTCATTTTTAAGTGGATTCCAAGTCCAGCAATCAGAGAAATTGTCAGTAGAACCCCCATTTGTTTGTCTTCTTGCAGGTGAATGAGCTTTGTAAAAATTATTTCTTTGAAAATTTTCATTCACCTGAGGTTTTTGAAAAGGTTTCTTGGGTCTTACAAAACCAGAGTTCACATTAGGTCTCACAGAGTTAACATAACCAGTATTCACATTAGGTCTCACTGTAGGCCTCATAAAATTAGGATTTTGCCTATTCACATTAAAGTTTCTGTAGCCAGACCCAAAATTTGGTCTACCAGAACTAACAAAGGAGTTAGGTCTGGTAGTGTTATTTAATTGAACAGGTCTGGGAACAAACTGGTTAGCATGATTAACTCTACTAGCATTGTTCCAAACTGGTTTATTTGAACCATTAACCTTATTAGCATTAATTCTCTTTTGCTCAGCCTCTCTTTTCATTCTCTTTTCATGGAAGTCACAATCTCTTATTAAATGACTTAAACTTCCACACACAAAACATCTTTTAGGAGCATAATTGTAACTACTCCTACTTTCTCTGTGAACACTATTGCTTCTAGGTGACTCATTCAATTTAACAGATTCCCTAGGAGATTTTATGTGATTGACACAACTAGGTTTAACTGTTTCAGCCTTTTGTTCAGTCACTATAGGTTTAGGAACAACAGGTTCACACTTCTTAACAACCTTAGGTTCAGGATTCTCTTTTTCCTCATTGTTTGACTCAGATTTAGAGTGATCAGAGGAATTATCAATAGATCCTTCAGAGTCATTGGATTGACAAGAAGAATATCTACTAGATTTGTCCTCTGAGGTAGTTGATTCAGACACTTGAGGACCTTTCTTACCATACACAAAGAGTGAATCATCCAACTCTTCTTTTTCAAGAGGAGTATAGTCATCACTCAAAGGTGGTGGTACTCCCTTAAAATCACCAGTCTTAACAAACCTATTGTACAAAGGTTTATCAGCATAGTCCTCTTCTCTATTCTTAAATATATCCCTATTCTCTATTTTCCTCATATCCTAAGCCACATTTTTTATTTGACTTAATTTGAGAATCCCAACACTTAAACAGGTTTTTATTTGAATTGTTCCATTGATCTACCCTTTTTCTCAGCTCATCCCTTTCCTTCTGAATTTTAAGCCCTAACTGTCTATACCTTTTAAGCTTCTCATCTTGTTCATATATCTTATTAGCTTGAAAGTATAGTTTTTCATTTAAAGCAGCATGTTGGTTTTGAAGGGTGACCTTTTGTGCCTCTAAAGTTTTCACAGCATTTTTATGTGCTAATAAATTTACTTCTAGATCACCTATTTGTTCTTGCTGCTCATCACATAAAGCCTTAACATGATTATATGAGTCAGTACATAATTTAGAGCATAATGATACCTCATTACCAATGGCCATGAGAGCATGATCAGACTCCTCATTTACTCTTGGATGCTCACCCCAATTGACTCCTCCAGCTTCCATTGTCAGC
Source organism: Artemisia tridentata subsp. tridentata (assembly GCA_021014915.2). Taxonomy (NCBI): domain Eukaryota; kingdom Viridiplantae; phylum Streptophyta; class Magnoliopsida; order Asterales; family Asteraceae; genus Artemisia; species Artemisia tridentata. The sequence goes on along the minus strand of CP139506.1, from coordinate 226,511,921 downwards.
AGACTCATCTGATTCTTTTCCATCTTTCCATCTTCAATTCTTTTCTCATCAGCAGACTTCTTCTCTGGACAATCTCTTGAAAAATGCCCATGCTTGTGACAGTTGTAGCATTCAACAGTCCTCTTTGTGTATCCCACTGGTGATTTGTTGTTGAAGTTGATAGTCCTACCATATTGCTTCTGAAATCGTTTGACCCTTAAAGCAACCATGGCAATGTGCCATTTTATATCCATCTCCTCAACTTCAGCATCATTAATTTGTTCAAGGTCTTCACTAATAAAGCTTTCATCTTCCGTTTGATTGGCAAAGAAAGAATGTATGACCTCATCAGTGAAACTTGAAGCAGACCTTTCACTTGAAGGAGTTTCATAGTTACCAGACCTAACACCAGATCTAACCTTGTAAGTACTGCTTTTGTTTTGAGATACAAAAGCAACATTTGAGGAACTGGTTGAACCCTGAGTGTTGTTACTGATGTCCCTTTCAAACATCCTGAGATTATTGTAAAGGTCATCAGGTGTCATAGAGTCTACTTCCTCCTTAATCCTCATTGCCACAGATACATTGCCCCATTCTGATGGTAAAGATCTAAGGAATTTGTGATTTGCATCCTCATTCGAGACTGCTGCACCATGAACTTCCAATTGTGTTAACAGATGTTGAAATCTGTCATAGCCCTTCTCCAAACCTTCAGTCTTTGAAACACTAAATGTTTCAAATTGCTGTTTAAGAACAGCCTTTTGCATCTTCTTGGAGTTAGCATTACCTCCAAATCGTTTCTTGATAGCTTCCCACATCTCCTTAGCATCAAGAATGCCATGAAACCTTTGTAGATGCTCCTTAGGAATAGCCATAAGAAGCAAGGTTCTGGCCTTCTTTTCCTTCTCCACAGCCCTAATCTCCTCAGCAGATACTGGTGGCATTATTCTGAGTTGCCCATCATTCCCTTGTGAAATTCTCTTCTTAGAATTTCCCTTCTGGATCACTTTCCATACATCACTATCAATGTATTCCAGATAATGTTCCATCTCCATGGCCCATATATCATATTCTTCTCTCTTCAGTAGTGGAAGTTTTATGTTTGAGATTGTGGTTGTGGAAGGGATGGGTTGTTGTTGTGTTTGAGAGTTACTGGTTTCGGTTTTTCCTTCATCTTCATGGTTTGATTGCTCATCCTCACTGTTATGGATTGAGAAAGTTTCAGGCTTATCGAGTTCAGACATTGTGAAGGGTGATTTGAGTGAGAATTAGGTTTTAGTGTTCTACGAATTCAGAGTCTCTCCCTCGCTCTGATACCACTTGTTGGTCCACAAATTGTATATGGATCACTAAGTAGTTTTGAATACCTAGCAGATGGTTAGGATAAATCCGAACCAATCTAAGTGAGAAACCCTAAGTGATTGTTAATGTTAATGCGGAATCTTAACAAGAACAATTTAGAACACAAGCAGGGATATCACTAACTTCGTATATTGATATTCACTATTATCAATTCGTACAACTCACACACTTGCTAACAACCTTTAGGGATCCTTTTATAACACAAGGAAACCCTAGATGACACAGAAGATATACACAAATCTTCTATAAAGATACATACACGCAATGTATCTTTTCCTAATATATCTCTAACAAACTTTCCTATCTTCACGACCAGACCAGACTTAATAAGTCAACCAGACTTAACATATAACTACCAGACTTAATCATTACATAACCAGACCTAAAACACAAACAGACCTAACTCAGTAAACGACCAGACCTAAGTAGTAAACTACCAGACCTAAGTAGTCTGTTCTTGATATGCATCATAATTCCCAACAAGTGGTACGATAATGTTGAAGACTGCCCACAAAAAGCGGAGGCTTTGCAAGAAAAGGGTAGAATTGAACGCTTGAAAGGACTTAAGGGAACATCGGATACTACTTTCTGGGAATGGGTGCATGCACAATTTGATGATTTTACGAAGCTTAGTCGACGGTTACAATGGGATTTGGAAAGAGAGTGGGAGGCGATTCAAGACAATAAGTCATTAATTGATGAACTTGATGACTATTTGATTAAGGATCCTTATTTCGAGTTTATTGATAAAGACAATGAAGAGTTCACCAAAAGAAAGTGTCAACTACTTGGGATTCCTTACAATGAGCCACCCATGATTATTTCTGAAAAATTTAAAATCATCAAATATTCTTTGGGACCAGATGAAGAGTATGTTGCGACGAAGACTAAGATTTATAGAAGATTAAGCCGAACGGAAGAAAACGTCGCAAAGCTATACGGGAACATCTTTCGGATGAAGGAAGAAGGATGGACCGTAACAAGGACTAAATAAAGAGCTGAACGTGAGTCTAACTTGAAGACTCTGGAATAAAGACAAGTGCTTACCGGGAGACAACCCGGATTTATCTTTTTAATTTTCTGTTTGTGTCGAGTCAGTCAGGCCGCAGAGGATACGGCGCATCTCAATTCTGAGATGCGACGCATCTCCTGCAATGGTCATATCTTTACTTTTCTGCATTTTTACTTTTCGACTTTAAAACTTTTTATCAGTTTATTTTAATGCGGCGCATCCCTGGGTTAAGGATGCGGCGCATCTTTTATTCTGATCCGTATTTATTCCAGGCTCGATACGGGTATCTTCTTCCATAAGATACGGCGCATCGACTGACCTGATGATTTTAATTTTTAATTTTTATGTTTTATTTTTACCTAACTACTAATGTGTTATGCAAGTTTGAACCTTTCTTACCTTAGGTGTGTTTTGAAGCCTTGGTGGTATTATAGATTCCTGCATTTCCTGTGGATACATCGAATATGAAGCTTAAACGTTCTAATCCACAAGAAAGATGATTTTTGCTCTAATACTAATGGAGGATCATACCGAGCAAATCTCAGGGGAGTTTTTCTGTTCTAATTCTTTTATTTTCCAGTTTTTAACCTTTAATACAAACAACGAGGACGTTGTTTAACTTAAGTGGGGGGATTGGAGAATTAGAACACTTAACATTTACTTGTCCTAAACTTTTCAAAATATGCTTAAAAAGTGCTTAATATATCAAAATTTAAAATTTTTAGCATGTTTTTGTTTAAAGTCTAAGTTGCATAGCTGCACACATGACGTTATTTTCAAAAATTGTGATTTTTCAAAATTCACAAATCTATGAGTGTGCCGGTGACTTGTAAACTTTAGAACTTGGCTTGTATACTATTCGAGACCACCATAATAAGTATTATTTATATAATTGGAATGACTTGTCTAAATTGGTAAATTTCTAGGTTTCACACCAAATAGCCTTATATGTTATGTGTTATTAGCTAACTACACTGGTTAGTTAACCCCCGTATAAACCCTTTTGTTACTCTCACTTTTAGAGTAAGATACCCCTAGAAAAACACTCAGAGCCATTCCTTTCGTTTCTTACACCTTTGTTAAAATATTTCGTTACACCCTTACACCTTAGCCTACCCTGTAGATTAAAGTCCGTGGTTGGTTAATTGCTATAGGCAAAGTGTGTTTCCTTACATTACCTGTGTTCGCGTGCGTAATTCATTATCTATGGTTAGGTCGGGAAATTGCACAATGCGATTGGAGTGAAAGTAAATATTGTATATCTTTGAGTTTATTTTTCGTGTGTTTACTACTTTCACTATTACCGTTATTTCTGAAGTCATGAAAAGTATGGAAAAAATTATCCAGAATTATCATTATAGTGATGTGGTGAAATTTTACACATCTATGTTTATGTTAGTAGTTTAAAAAAAAAAAAAAAAAAAAAAAATCGAAAAAATGAGAAAAGAAAAAGAAAAAAAGAAGAAAGTTGGATGTTTGTTTTAACCAACGATGTAAAGTTATGTAAGTGGTCGATATCACCACTATTTGTTGTATATTATATTTATGGATTGAATGGGAGTTGGCAGTTATGGGAACGTCAACTAAGGTTTATTCTTTGATTGAGATCTTGTTGAGTATAATTCGTGTCTACCTAAAGCGTGTGTTTTCAAGTGTTAAAGCGTGAGTTATTCAATGATATGAGTCTTATTCATGGGATGGTTGGGATAGTGATTAACCACACTTAGGATTTTAATTTATTTGTTTTGTTTATTTTTTATTTTTACACCAATTTATATCCCAAATATTATCCATGCCCTGTATTATTCTTTATCCAACCAAACCTTTGATTTATTGAGATTAGGGATTTGAGCAATCTTAAGTATCGTAGTCGTGGATTCGGCTATGTATTTATGATTTTGTCGCCCTTTTTGATATATTATTATTGGTGAAGTTTGGACCTATCTTTAGCCTATTCGAGTTAAGGATTTGAGCAATTGCAAGTATCGTGTTCGTGGATTCGATCATGTATTTGTGATTTTGTCGCCTTTTCTGGAATTTGAAATCGATAGAGATTAAGAATAATTAACCCTTAAGCCTAAAAACCCTTTTTACCGCTTTAGACTTGTTATTCCTTGGCTTTAGTGGAGGAGATGTGTATACTTGCCAAGCTTATGATAGAATATTCGTCACGACTGGACAGTTAAACGATTAGATTTGCTTTTATCAAAATATTTTATTTTACTTCTAATTCGTTAAGTGTTTAGTTGTGTGATTATGACAAAAATGAATACATGCTTAAATATAAAAATAAATCCTAATATCTTTTAGGATACATTTTCATAAGATTAATTCTAAGGTTTACTTGGGGACAAGTAAAGTTCAAGTGGGGGATATTTGATGAACTCAAATAAGTACATTTTATTACTATCATTTATCCTAATAATTTGACTTGTTTTATTATATTATGTATGAGGATTGATACTTAATTGTTTACTTTTGTAATTCTCAGTTGAAAACAAGCATTTGGTGAAACTTGGCGATTTTGGACTAATTATGGAGCAAAACATGCAAGAAGTTAAGAGTCTACTGAAATGTACAAGATCAAGACTAATCTGCTCCAGATGCGCCGCATCTTGCTTATCACATACGGCGCATCGCTATCAAGATCTCACCAGATACGATACAAGATACAAGAGGACATGCGCCGCATCCAAAGATAAAGATACGCCGCATCTTCTGGCGGTGTACGAATATTCCTGAATATTATAATCTTGGACCCCACGCGAAGTTAAGTAAATGCGCCGCATCTACTTACTAGATGCCGCATCTTACCCTCAGACAGAAACTATAAATACCCCAAGACCAGACGAATTTCGGGGGGCATATATTATATACGAAGACCGAAGGACAGAAACCAAGGACGAATTCAGTCGAATAGCAAGCACAAGACACACTCAAATCGAAGATACAAGAGCTGTAAGAAGGTGTTGCATGTGTTTAATTCATTAAGTAGTTTTGTTTTATTGTGTTAGTAAACTTTAATTCATCAAGATTGGTGGCTTGTGTAATGTGACAACGGAAAGATTGCACTCCCTTAAAACTGCTTTCTCATTAATTAAAGTTTATATGTTGATGTCATTGGTGACTTTTATTAGTGCATTGATAACCTCTGTGTCTAGCTGAGCGTTGATCGGGTCGCCATGCCTCTGCCCTCGCCTATTTATTAGATCGCCTATGCATTCTATGGTCTGTAGAAAAGTAGGAGAAAGATAAATAGGATAGTCATAAGTAATCATTAAGGGTTTACTCGCCGATAAGATTAGAACCAACGAGAAAGGACTTAATCTCGGTGCGTTGCATCGAACTATACACTTATATAACACTAGCAATAAAACAAGTGACAAACTACTTATCATAAGGACAGCCCTCTTATTGTCTCGAGTATTTATCTGTGTACGTGTGTGCTATTCGCTGATTCGTGCCTATTGGTTTAGTTTATTATTTAATTGCAACCAAATCGTGCCAGTCTCTCAGGCTGAACCCCCTTGCGTTAGATTAGATTGTATAGCTAACTTAATATATTAAAATACTGATTAGAATAACTAGATAATACGTTCCACTCTTAGTGATCGACACTCTACTTACCATTATATTCATACTGACCGGGTACACTGCTCGTTAAGTGTGTGTGTTATTGATAAGTCGGCTAAATATAAATTTAAAACTTGAGTAGGCATTAATACTGCTAAACCGCAACGACACATCGCACGCATCAGCAGGTATATCTAAGATCCTAAGTCCACAGTAACTCTGTACTCTCCCATCCCGACCAAAAATTGTACGTGACTGTATGTGTACAGCATTGTGGAGTATGTTGGACAGGGATGGATTATTGTTATGATCATTAGCTGAACATATAATATAAACACATATGTTATTTTAATTACATAATGTTGTAATTGTAGATAAAGTAATATAATTCATGCTCACCGTCGTTCATAGTTGCTTATAAAACGCTAACTATTATTTCTGCGCAACAGGTTCCAAATATAGGTGAGGATGTGAGAAGATGGATATTAAAAATATTTGGAAGTCAGGCTTTTGGATTATCCTGCCTTAAATGATATATTTATCATGGTAATAAATGGAAGGGTGCTCACATATTTAGTAATGCCAAGTTAATAACAGGTAAATAATAATTTACATTTTACTTGTTGGTAATATATGTTTGTTGTGAATGGATCCATTTTTATATGCTTGTTGTGAAATTCAAGAACCCAGCATACCAAATACTTACATAGTGTTAAGAATAAGTTGGGATCAAACATTAAGCTTAAACATTCATAGTTTAGTTACTTAGTCAGGCGTAACAGACAAATATTAACATAGATGGGATCTTTGATCTCTCTCTCAAATCCCTTTTGCTATTTATATAGGCTTTGTACAAAGGTCTGCATAAGACATTTTGCCAGACTTTTGAGATAACAAAAGGAATTCAAGGGGAAGATCAGAATGCGCATCTACATTGAGCATCGTATGTCAATATAAACAAACGAAAGATGCGGTGGATTGGATTTTTTGTTTGTCAATATTGACATATGATGTTCCATGTCTGACGTATAATCAGGGAACGCAACTACATTGAGCATCGTTTTTCAATATTGACAAACAAAAAAAGAGGTGGATAAAGTTCACATCATTATTAATTTGTCAATATTGACATCCGATGCTCAATTCCTGTCACATAGGATATGTTATGCCCTATAAAATTGAGAATATAAGGTTATATTAAATTGATTTACAGCCTGAAAATTGTTAGCTAATACAGGTACAAACAACTGGAATGATGGGTGTAGTGTCTATAGCAGGGCTTTTAATGGCCTTACAAATACCCGTACTTAATAGAAGTTTTTGTAACTCATATTCAACATAAACTGTTTGTAGTTATGAATAGTTATTGTAACTCTATTTTTTCCCACCCATCATGACAATTTATTAGATATTTATAAGGAGTTTTGGAATGAAGATTCAATGGTGTGGATCATAAATGGTTTAATGCTAAACTTTTTTTTTTTTTTTTTTTTTTTTTTTTTTTTTTTTTTTTTTTTAACAAATTTGACAAACAACAATTGTGGTGGCTACAAATCTCGGTTTATTTCAATTAAGCATTGCATGTTTTATTTTTACCCTGTTAAAAACACACTTTCAGTTACATAGGTTGGTAGTATGACTGCCTTTTATGATAGGTAAGGGTATACATATGGAATATAATGCTATTGTTTAATAATTGGTAAACCATAATGAAAGTAAATAATAATAAAATCTGTATTCTTACTTCTTGGAACGGGAATACAAATTTTTGATAGTTGGAATAGTTGGAAACAAACACTTAAAGCCAAAAACTTGGCATACCAAATATTTTTATTTAACTAATTTTCTAAACGGTGAACACTATTCCAGCCTGCTATTCATCGTGGTACATCCAATATTCTATTCTGATTCATCCCCGGTAACTGTAAACTTTCTTGCCTTTTTTTTCACGTGCACAACCATCCTCAGCAGCGTTTGGGTCATCATCCTCAGCAGTTGTTAGTTCAGCATCAGAGTCTTCAAATACCAAGCTGAATCGATGTAAAAACAGATGGTATGTTAATGCAAAATTTCATTTATTAATTGGATTTTAAAACGGATAATTGTTAGCCAACCTTTTGTCATTTTTATCCTCAACAGATTTAGCTAGGGTAGACATAGTCGGGTCCTTTACCAATCTCTTCAATGGTGAGCTTTTTTAGGGTGAGGCGACAACAAGTGTGCTTGAACTGGCACCCTCATCCATTGCTTGGGTTGGATGGACCTTCCAACATGTGAAGCTCTCAAATGTCCTATGCTCATAGTAACTGGTGGACCTCAACTCAAACATGTAGGTAGTACCAATGAGATTTGCTATCGTTTGAGGTACATTCGGATGCTCCTCAGAAACCTGCAACTTATAGTAAGTAGATGACATGGTACATATTTACTTTACGCAATATAAATGTACCTCATCACCCGATTCTATCATTGACAGCTGAACACCCAACCAACTCTGTCGTGCTCTCATCAAACAACACAACAATGACGAACTCTGTTCCGACTGACACATCAAGTTCAAGCCTATACCTGGGAGGGTTCCAATGCACACGTCAGGTAAGATACATTCGATATTTAATATTGTTTGTCATTGGGTGTTATACAAAGCAATGTTACCTTAAGACTGGGTAGGAAATGGGCTTGTCACATGAATCACACCAAAACTTCCCTCCTTTACGGGTAGCACCTTTCCTACACTTGTTGTCACCGCACGACAGGTAGTTCCAACCTTTTCTAGTCCTAACACAATCAATCCTAACCATACAGTTGTAGGTCAAAGACTGCATAAACAAATGCGTTATAAGTTGAATGAATCTGGTTATCAGCACACCACGTTAAATGTGTAAATTGTAGCTTACATTGTTCTTCCGGTTGCGGGCCCAAAGCAGCAGGTTCTACAATGTCCCATCCTTTGGTACAAAAGTGTCAGCGGGCAAAGCAACCTTATTCATTTTCATATGACTGTGGGACATAACCATGGCCGATGTTAGCACAATGTAGGTATGGAGCAGCTCAGGTATAAAATACATATAAAAGCTGATTACCTCATATCATATTTAAGAGCTTTAAGTGCAGGGATTTCAGGATCATCGAAAATTAGTGTGGAAGAGCTTCTTGACAGATAAAGCTTGTCTTGTAGGTTAAAAATAAAGGTAATGTGTTATTTTGACACTTTATTTTATGGATGACATTTGCTAATAATGCTTAGCTTACGTACTGTTGTAATCTTTGACATTCAGTGATGTCAGGACAATCGGGCACAGGCCAGTATGCTTTGTCTTTTTCTCTATAAGCACGTCTCCCAAGCTTCCCCACAACGTCACTCGAACTGATTGCCCGCTGTATCCAAAACTTAAAACTTGATTTGCGGTCCATGGTGTATGCTAAACGATATACGTAATAGATAATAGAGATAATTCCAAAAATGCTCCGGTTGCCCAAGGGCTGAGACTATCTAGACAGCATCTTTTTTGTTTGCTTAGACCAAGGCAACTGGTACTTTTTGGGCAACTAAATCCTGCAAGTGACAAGTGTGACTTTACGGATTACAAGGTAGGGCAACTTGTGTACTTTTCGGGAAACTGGTGTACTTTTTAGGCAACTGACGACCTTCATGTCGGACAAGTGGCGTCTAGATAGTCTCGGCCCTTGGGCAACCGGGGCATTTTTGGAATTGTCCCTAGATAATATGTACGCATAAATATTTATTGCAACATACTAACCTTTGATTTGCCAGATAAAAATCAAGGGTTCGAGAGCCTGTCTTTTGCTGAGTTGTCCTACCCACATTCGTCACGTAACCGACTACATCTGCAAGGTAATGATCTACATATCAGAATGGATGCATAACAATAATAACAAAATGCAACGAAAGTATTGTCAAAAAAAAAAAAAAAAAAAAAAAAAAACCAACCAACCAAATACTTATTATTTGTACTTTCCAGGTTTGCCAAATCTTGAAGCTCAAAAGGGTACCTCTCAAAACCTCCATCCTTAACAGTCATTTTCTTTGCTGTTGTCCCATCAAATTCGAGCATGAAGGGATCCCTTTTCACAATACGGTACCCATCCTTATTGGGCTTGACCAAAAAGTCTTTAATATAATATACCAACCCTTCTTTCAACCTGACAAAATTATAAGCAATGTGGTTCCTTGCAGTACAATGAATTGAACTACCTTGCAAAACAGTCAAACAACATTAGAACCAAAGGTATTTATCAAATACTGAGTTATGAAAAACAGTCAAACAACATTCGAACCAAAAGGTTATTTGTCAAATACTAAGTTTAAGTCTGTTTTAACAACATTAGAACCAAAAGGTTATTTATCAAATACTAATTTTGAGCATGTTTTACTTTGGAATCAGAGACTACAAAGTCTGTGCTGAGATAGCGCCCGGTGACTGCATTGACATCCCACATTTTGCAAACCATCACGACGATGGTCCCAGTCACACCGACATCAAGGTCATCCAGAAATAACAGGCGGTTTGGTGCTGCAACTTCTTTGCCCATGCTCTGTGAAGACTGCTTGGACATGTTGAAGTGGAATGCAGTAATTATGATGGAAGGTTAAGGAATGGTGGATGATTAACCAAAGCATCTTTAATTTATAGATGGAAAATTCTTAATTGTTGTAATTACTACATGATGATTGATATTCTTCTTCCATGTAACATCTACAATCAATAAGTGTTTCAATGAATACATGAACACTTTGCCATGTAACATCTACAATCAATGAGTGCCTCAATAAATACATGAACACTTCGCATGTCTCTCAATAAATACACTTGCACTTCGCATGGCTATTTTCACTTCAAAATTGGTGTCATTAATACTCCCCAATGAGTTTTAGGACTCAATCTTTCAATATATATGATAATATCAAATTTACATTAACGTTTTCTTATCTATTTTTAGTAGTAGACAATTAATTTAAGAAATCAAAAAAGAAATATAGACAATAATATTAGGACGGAAGGAGTATATGATTATGATTGAAAAGTTAAACTCAATCGTCTTTTGGGTACGTCCATTTTATTATTGGTATTGGCTTTTTGATCAACTGAATATGAAGTGCTATCAAAGAATGGATTTTGTCTTTTTTTTCTTCTCTAACTTGAAACACAATTGGCATTATGATCAACGCCGTCACTTCTTTTAGTTTGACTTGAAACACGCTTTCTTTTTGACGAAGATATTTTCATTAAATCACAGTCACTGTGGTCATCATCATTGTCATCGTCATTATCATCTTTTATCTCAATGATCTCTTGAAGCTTGGATTCTTTTTTCATAAACCCTGGAGGTGGAGGTAGTCTAATTTTTTTTGTCACAGATAAAAAATTATAAAATTATAAAAAATTATAAAATGGGGTTTTTGCATATATATCCTTCCGAAAATGCATAATTGCATATATATCCAAAGCATGCATAAAAACCATTGTACTATGTGCATCAAAAACTTGTATAAAGGATATATATGCAATTATTCACTTTGGGAGGGATATATATGCAATTTTGCCTAAATTTTTTTGTCACAGATAAAAAATTATAAAATTAAAGTTAAAGGTCTTCTATTGACTGCTTTGGGCCTGAGTTCCAATTAAAAATAAACATATATAAAGATTGACTTCGAATCCCACCTGAGTTGTGACCATAGTATATTTATTTTATCTGCGGTTGTTTGCGATAATTATCTGCTTAGAACATGCATCTTACGATGAATAAAGGCTTATTAAGTTCGAAAAATACAAGCATAACTTACATAAATACTTGGCGGCTTAGCTTTATATGAAAATGATTTTGTGTAACCTATAAGCTCAGTCACAATTTCTAGGTGCGGGTATGGTTGAATTAAAAAAAAAAAGAAATTCTCTTCCAACGTATACAATACCACTGTATACAGACGCTCCGCGGCCTCCGCCACAACACGCGAGTTGAAATCCTCGTTAAACCACAAAAGGGTATCTATGTATAATAACACCAAATAGACTAGTTGGTGTTTAACACGTGACAAGAAGTCGGGGGTGTTTGATCATTTGATGGTATCTATCTATACGTAAAGATTGAGTTGCAAGTTGAGCATTAATTGAACATGCGAATTTATGGTTTGAGGTTGGTATAAGCTAAGCAACTCAAATATCAAGATAAAGCTAACAAGGTTCCTTAATGTGGAGCATCTTTTGAAAGCTTTTAAGAGCTTTTAAAGTTTCATGACTATACAAACCATAAATTCTTTTAATACCTACTTTTGGTCTTAATCTCTAGCAAAACGTACAAGCTTCTATGTCCTTTCATTTGCTTACAATTAATTACTTCAATAAATCTCCAATGTGAAAGGTCACAACCCATGTTTCTTGATGAGTATAAGTAAGGAACTCTCATTACCCGCTGGAAAACGGAATGAAGGCAGCAACCAAAATATGGGAAACACAAAATCAGTTGGTGCCCATGTAGATGCACAAACTGGTTACTCTTACCGAATCACCATGCTGCTCCGGCCTCTCTGGTCTTTTCTTCCTTCCTTTTTGTTTACTTTACTCTCGGTTATGTAATATTTTAGTTTTTTAAGCATTTTTCTAACCTTTCTTTTTTATGTGGTGTATTTGTCTCGGAAATCTTTTTAGTGGTGGTGATGTAATGTCTGAATAAATCTGGCAAAGAACGGCCAACGATGGCCGAGGTTGTGTCAAAACTTAAGGCTGCACTTCAAGCGCAGGAAGATTATGATATGATTTTAAAGCATTCGCTGGTAAAGTGGAACTGAAAGAGCATCTCTCCGAAGGGGTCCTCATTAATGGAGGAAAAACGGTAACTAGCTCCTTTGCTTTACATATGCGGTCATGATTTGAACGCTAAAGAGAGCTTAGCAGCATCTGTATGCTTATAGACTGGGACAACTACATATGAGTAAGGTGGTGGATACACAGCCATGGTTTCATGTTCATGAGATGTGAAAGCTAGAACGATCACGATTATCTATATAAGGGAAAGCATCTTTAGATGTTTGTTTGTTCTAGATTAATTGTAGTTTAATTATGAATGAACATCAAGCAGATTTATATAAATATGTTATGTTAGAGATGTATAGTGAATGTGTTTTTAGTTTTAAAGCACCTAATTTCACATGTTTGATGAGACGTGGCACACATGAATTGGTCTATTTTGAATTCGTATGATTTACATGGCTGACCCGATGCAAATAAGCTTTTCATTGAATATCCCCGTGTATTTCTTTCATGAAGGTAGTCGCAAGCGAACGTTTCCTATGTTTTTAATTACAAAGTGGATGCAAGTAGAAATGTTAATAATATATGTGATTTATGAATATCTTTTTGCTTATCAGTTGATATGGAAATGAACTTGAAAGTGGAGGATGCGTTGCTAACATGTGTGATTTCGAACTCATCTTATTTATTTTTTATGCTTGAAATTGTGTGGTTTTGCTTCAATTCCATTCAGATTATATCGTTATCAAATGATTGCTAATTGCATTTATATCGTTATCAAATGATTGTTAAAGATATGCAATTGATGAAGGTAATATATCATTTTCTATTGTTGATTTCGAAATTTAAACATAAAGTTTTTTTTTTTTTTTTTTTTTTTTTTTTGTTTGAACATTCAAATTTCATTAAATCAAAAGGGGGGCCTAGCAAGAAGCTAGAGAACAAGCAAATTCAGATACAAATACAAAAAATTAGAAGTTGAATGAGGACCATTTTGTCCAGTCTATCTCGGATGAATTGGTTCTATTGGCAAGCCAAAGATAGCTCGTAGTCTTAATTTCCTTCATGGCAAAGCGGATTGATGGCTTTTTCTTTGAAAATACACATTCGTTACGAGCTTTCCATATCGTCCAGCAGTAGGAGAGGACGATTAGATTGATGTGTTTGGCCTTGTCAGGGGGTATGAAAGGATCCATATGTAACTCGAATAAATCTTTAGTTTGAAGAGGTCTTCGTAGTGGGATCTTGCACCAGGACAGCAGCAAACTCCATAGCATATCTGCAAAGGAACATTCCAAAAAGAGGTGTTGTATGGATTCGTTACTAGTATTGCACATCAGACAGGTGGTGGATGGTATCGTGATTTTCCTTTGAAGTAACAGGTCGGTGGTGGGTAATCGGTTCATTTCCAATCTCCAGCCAAAGATATTGGCTTTGATTGGAGCAAGGCGGTTCCATGGGAAGATCCAATGGTTGGGACCATGAGTGGTTTTGATGAGATGATTTTTCATGGAATTAGTTGTGAAAATTCCTGATGCGTTGCATGCCCATTTCCATGAGTCCATGTCGTTGGTAAGCCTGATACTTCGAAGTTGAGACAACATCTCCTGTAGTTGGTATAACTCGGTTGTGCTTGATGGTGGTGAAATCCATTCCCATTCCCATTGAGAAAATTGGCCGTTTCCCGTGCAACGGTCCTTGATAACACAGTCTTTGTGTTTTTCAAGTTTGAATAAAGCTGGGAATGTGTTACAAAGCGGTTCCTCTCCAATCCATTTGTCAATCCACAACCTAATGTTTGCTCCGTTTCCTACCTGACCTGTAAAAAGATTATGCAAAGAAACATCAAAGCAGTTGAGGTGGGAGTTTAACTTGGATATGTTGATCCAAGCTCCCACCAAACCAAGTTTACATGGAATCAGTGTGCAATTTCTGTTAGTTTTGTGTATGGCGGCGATGGTGCGTCTCCACAGACTAAGGGGTTCTGTTTTGAAGCGCCACCACCACTTTGACAACAACGACAAGTTTTTATCAGCTAATGTACCCAACCCAAGCCCTCCCGACTCAATGGGTGCAACTATTCTTTGCCAAGAAACCCAAGAAATTTTCCTCGACATATTTGCACCACCCCAAAAGAAATCTTTGCGAATTTTTTCTAACTTTTCAAGAACACGTACCGGGGCCTTGTACAACGAGAAATAGTAAGAAGGAAGGCTATCAAGCACCGAACGGATGAGGGTGATTCTACCACCAATTGAAAGGGTAGAGGCTTTCCATTTGGACAATCGGTTTTCGAAGGTTCGGATAACGGGGGTCCAATTGTTTATTCGGTTCATGTTGGTCCCAACAGTGAGGCCAAGATAGGTTATGGGGAGGTGACCACTTTGACAGTTGAGGATATTAGTGGAGAGGGTGATGTTGGGCTGTTCCAATCCAATGCCATAAAAGCAGGACTTGTGTAGGTTAATCTTTAGTCCGGAAGAGAGATAGAAGCATCTCATGATTCGCACTATGTTGGCGAGGTGGGTTTGGGACCATGAGCCAAGTAAAATTGCGTCATCTGCGTATAGGAGATGGGTGATGGTGGGCCCGTGATTTGGTAGTTTGATGCCGGATATGAGGCCCAGTCTTGAGGCTTGTTGTATTACACAGGAGAAAGCCTCCATGGTTATGATGAAAATAAAAGGAGACAGTGGGTCGCCCTGAGGGACACCACGTTCACAATTAAACTCCGATGTTGGAGATCCATTGACAAGAACAGCGGATCTCGTGGAGTTTAGTATCCCCTTCATCCATTTGAGCCATCTTCCAGGAAATCCCATTTGGTGCATAACTGAGATGATGAAATTCCAATTCAAGGAATCGAATGCTTTCTCGAAATCTATTTTGAAACAAAAGGCCTCTCTTTTGCACTTCTTTAACCATGCGATTATTTCATTTAACATGAGCGGTCCATCTAGGATGTTTCTATCGGATAAGAAGGCAGATTGGGTAGGAGAGATGATCTTATTGATTACCCTTTTGAGTCGATTAGCAAGGACTTTGGAGATCACTTTTTTGATACAGCCAATAAGAGTAATAGGACGGTAATCATTGAGTGATTTGGCTGAGGTGGTTTTTGGGATAAGGGTGATAAAAGACGAGCAACAACCATGGCTGATGGTGCCTGTATGATGAAAGTCGAGCAGGATACAAAGGAAGTCCATTTTTAAATAAGCCCAAAACTTTTTGATAAAACCCAGATTGAAGCCGTCTGGGCCGGGGGCCTTGTTGCTATCACAATCCCATACTGCCTGTTTGATTTCGGTTAGGGTGAAAGGATTGATGAGATTAATGGCGTCTTCTTGTGAGAGGGTTTTGAGACCATTGCATTCGATATTGGGCCTATTTCTGATGGGCTCTGCAAACTTTTCCTTAAAAAACAATAGGGCTTCATCACGAATTGATGGGGGGTCGACATGCCAGGTTCCATCTATGTCTAGACCATTAATCATGTTCCTAGCAATGCGACTATTAATGTAACCATGAAAAAAGGAGGAATTCTCATCACCGTTTTTGATCCATTTGGCTCTGGATTTCTGATGTAGGTCCATAGTCTTAGACTTCTCAAGACTCAGCAGCTTATCTTTTGTTTCCGTCCATAGAGCCAATTCATCCTCTGCATAATCTCTATGATCAACTATTTCATCTAAATTCTTAAGTTGATCGATCAAGGTTGATTTTTCTTGCTCTTCATTACTTGCATTGGACCGAAGCCATTCTTTCAGTTCTTGTTTTAATTTTTTCAATTTCATCTGCAAGATCTGATCGGGTTTACCGTGATAAAAGCTTGAGGTCAGGCTGTTTGTAACGACCTCCATTAGTCCAGGTTTCTGGAGCCATGAGTTGAAAAAACTTGAATGGAATGGGACCAAAGTCGGTGTTGGTTGTGGTGAGGACTAAGGGTCGGTGATCAGAAAGAGTTCGAGGTAGAGCAATGAAAGATGCCGTTGGCCATAGATTCATGAGGTCAGGGGTTACAAGGACACGATCTATTTTGCTCTTCTTATCACCATTATCCATGACATATGTGAATAGTTTCCCTTGCATTGTATATTCAAGAAGCCCATTGAGATGGATGAAGTTGTTGAAGGCGGTGGCACAAGCATTGACATACTGGGAGTTTTTTCTTTCATCTGGGAATCTAACTGCATTAAAATCTCCAAGGAGAATCCAATGACCCTGGTTGTTCGCAATGAGGGAGGTGATTTCGTCCCAAAGATTTGATCTGGCATGAAGGTCATTGGGAGCATAAACATTAAGGATGTTGCATATGGTGGGGATGCCATTGATGAATCCGGTTGTGAGGAGGAGATGGGGTGTTTTGTGGGAGCTGGTTAGGGTAAAAGAGGTTGGATCCCAAATACTAAGTAGGCCCCCAGAACGGCCCTCTATTCCTGTCGAGGGTATGAACTCGTAAGAGAAGTTGGGGTTTCCCCAGAATGCTTGGGGGAAGAGACTTTGGTTATTGGGTCTGTGTGTTTCTTGTAGGCATAAGAATTGGATGTTGTGATTTGTTTTGAGTTGGTGAACCCAGCGTGCTTTTGCTGAGTCCTTGATTCCACGGATGTTTAGGGTTAAAAAATTCATTGGGGAAGGTTTTGAGCACGGTGTGAATCGACAAGTTCCTGTAGTTCCCTTTCAAATCCATCGAGGTTGATTCCAATGCAAGCTCCAACTTCTTTGGTTTTGAAAACTTCATCAGGAATTAGGGGTGGGGATGATTCGGAGAGGTTGACTGTGTTTTCTAGGTGGTTTTCGTGGTTATGTGGTCTCTGAGGATGAGGGTTATGTTCGTTGTGTGGTTGAGAGGTACTTTTGGGTGAAACCTGATGGTCAGTGGTATGTGGGGGGGATGGGTTTTGGGGGATGGTGTCTTGTGTCAGGTTATGGTCATTATGTGGGGGTTGTTCATCATTAGTGAAGAGGTTCTGGAAAGGAATGGGGTTTGGCAGCAGTCTTGTGAGGTGTCCAGATTTGGAGGGAGGTGCTTTGTTAGATGGATTTTGTGTGTCAGGAGGGGTGTTAAGGTCAATGTGCATGGGGTGGGGTTGTTGTGGAATGGGGGATGATTTACGTGGCCTTTTCCTTGATGTGTATGGGGGAGGGCTTTGTTTATTGTGAAGTGGGGCGGATGGTGTGTGGTCCCAAGGAAAAAAATGATTATTCTGTTTGTTTGGGGTTTGGAAATTATTTTGTGTTGGGTTTCCAAAAGGTGTTCCAGTGGTTCCATTGGGAATAGGTGGGGGTGGGCATGAGGTTTGGTTTATGGTTTCAATGTTTGTGTGTTCCCAATGGGGATTTGAAGAGTTTTCACTTTGCTGTGGTTCGTCGTTTGGGTTTCCATCGTTGTCACCGGAATTATCCAGTGGATCCATGATATCCAGGAAAGATGGTGACCAAGCATCGTTGTCTTCTACAATTCTGGTAAGGTATGATTTGGTTTTCCATTTGAGAAGAACAAGTTGGTCAATTCTAGCACACGATTTAACCAGGATGGTTAGCCTCTCATGAGATAAGTTTATATCTTTATAAGAGGCAAATGATGGTTCAAGAACTGATCCAGCAGTTGCACCAATCTTGTTGAATATATTTTGGTCCCAAAGAGGCAGAGGTACACCAAGTATTCTGACCTTTGCTATTCTCCCAGAATCTGTATCCTCACCATCCCAAATTGCATAGTGAGAAAACCATTCTTTGAGAAGTTTGTTGTTGTCTTGAAGGAATGTGGTGGCCAGTACTGAAGATTTGAAGGCTAGTAGAATGGTGAGGCCTCCAACATAAATGATGTTCATACTGGTGGTGGTGTTGAAGGTTTTAAGAATGGATTTTAGGTTTTCGAGGTTTGTGATGTTTTTGCAGTGGCGATAACAGTTGTCTTCCTCCAGGCAGAAACTGAAGTTCGGTTTTGGTCATGGATGCTTATAGTGGTTTGGTAGGTGGGTGAAGTTCTTGTTAACATATCGCGGTAGGAATTAGGTGGGTGAAGTGGTTGGTGGTTGGGGGGGGGGGGTGGGAAGAAAGGGGGTTATTGGGTTTGTGGTGGTTGCTGGATTATGTTTGTAGTGATAGGGGTGAGTATGGGTGACGGGGTGTTGGGTAGGTTTTCCTTGTTTGTCGAACTTTGTAGGGTATACACCTAAGATGAGACTTGCTTTTCACATTTGGAGGTGTGGTAAGGAAAGATGGGGGGTTGTGTAATATTTTGAATCTTATAAAACAAGGGATTATTGTATTTATCCGTTTTTTGGCTATATAAGCATCAACAAGGTTTCATGGTTTTGAAAAAGTTGTTTGAAATCACTGTTGGTTAGTGTTGGCGAGAAATTATAGACAGAAGTGGGATGTTGGGTTGGGTGCGGTGTTTCGGTGCTTGAGTGCTTCCAATTTCTTCATTCTTGGTTGTTTGCCGGTGGTGTTGATGGGTGAAGGTGGTGGGTTTCTTCACATCTCTCTCACACATATCTCAACGAATTATTTTTCAGTATTAACCGTGAGTGATTTTTTTTTTTTTTTTTTTTTTTTTTTTTTTTTTTTTTTTTTTTTTTTTTTTTTTTTTTTTTTTTTTTTTTTTGGGAAATACGAACCAAGAGACACTATGGAATAGACTTGCTCCAAAAAAGATAAACGTTTTTGTTTGGAGAGTTTTACATGGGAGAATTCTGGTTCGTGTAGAGCTCGACAAAAGAGGAATTGAGTTAGATTCTATATTATGTCCATGTTGTGATGATAGTGTGGAATCGTGTGATCATAGCTTAGTGACGTGTAATGTGGCTAAAAGTGTTTGGGACAAAATTTTTGGATGGTGGAGGATCGGTCCAGTTAATGTTTTTTCAGCAAATGATATGTTTCGTTTTAGTGGGAATGTGGCTGTTCATTCTTACTCGAGAGCTTTGTGGCAATTGGTAATATGGACAACCGGGTATTACATTTGGAAAGAGCGCAATTCTCGCGTCTTCAAAGCAAAGGTGGCTAGTATTAATAAATTTTTTCATGAAATTCAAGTTAAAAGCTTTGACTGGGTTTCGAGGAGATCGAAGAAAGTTCATTTTGACTGGCAGAAATGGTTCATCGATCCCTCAAACTGCAAAATTCAATGATTGGCATCGTTTTAAGGCTAGCTGTTAGGTAACTGGGTATACATTGATGTTTGGTTTATGTACCTTGGTTGTTTGAAAGTTATTCTGATGCGGAGCTGCTGTGGGTTCCTGGGTCCTAGTTTTAGTGCTGTGACAGGAGTGTTTGGATCTGCAGTCTATGACAGGGGTGTTTGGATCTGCTGTGTTAAGGTTGTCTGATCAGTTTTCCTTATGCCTGAACCATTTATGCTTCTGTCACTTTTTGAGGCAGCATATATGAAATTGGTTTTTGGCTTTTTACTTTATTCTTGGGTCCAGCAGATAATGGTCTTTGTGTTGTCTTCTCAAATGGTCATTTGGCTTGTATGTGTCTGTTCCATTGTGGTGTTTGTCTTAGTCTATTTTATTGTGTTGTAGTCAAGTTTGTTTTTGTTTGGTTGGTTTCTTTGGGTCCTCTATATGTTAGCATCTTGTTAATATAGTGGATGCCTTTGTTTGTATTTGGTTTAGCTTTTGTGAAATAAATTGCCTTTCAAAAAAAAATAAAAATAAAAAAAAAAAAAAAAAAAAAAAAAAAAAAAAAAAAAAAACTGCTTTCATGGCAGGTTTATGGCTAAGCAAGAGTTTCTCAATGGAAATCAATGTTTACTACACTGCTAACGAACATGATACGACACATCTTGAAAGAGTATAAATAGTGAACTAAAACGGTTCCACCAGGCAGCTCAATACAGTGATACATATACACAGGTACTTACATTAGTTTCTACTCAGAACATATGAGTGTGTTATAATTTGCACCTATTCTTTTGATAACACTTAATAGAGGTGGCTTAAGTAGGATGATTGTAGACTATTAGTTTATTTGAGCACACTGTAGGTTTATTCAAACGGCCTTCGAAAAACTTGGTAACAAAGCTTGATACTTTAATATGTTCTGAGTTGACTACATGAGAAGGTTAGCTAATGAGTAGTATAAGAACATCAGAAATCACCAAAAAAGAAGGGGGGGAAAAAACTATCATTATAACCGGGTAGTTTCGTAATTTATATGTTTCTGGCCATAGGTGACAATGAAAGCACAACTCAATGTGTTAAATCACTTTATTGAAACACTTTGCCAAACACCTCGAAAGTGGAGAAAACAAAAGACGACTTTCAATCTTTGGGTGATCTATGCACGTGTTTTAAACTCCCAAAATGCATGTAACGTGGGTTCTATAAAGAAAATAACATACCAAGGGGCTGCAGTTGAAAGTTTGCAATTTTAAGACTAAGGCCATTGTCCCATTACTGTCTCGCAACTGTAAATGCAACATTTTTATAACCATAGTGTCACACTATTTGAGTCACCATTATCATCTGATAGGGAGGGGATGTGGGTTTAGGCAATGTCCATAATAGCTTTATAGACTTTTGTGAATGAGGGAGTAGGAGAAATATACTGTTTAGTTCGACAAGATCATCATATAATTGCATCTCGTTTCACAGTCAACACAACACAACCAACCCATTAGATAAAAATAACATGACCCATTATCAGTAGGACGAGAATTAGTGCATGTGTCTGCCCTTTTTCCACCTTTTAATCCGAAAATTCTACCAAACAAAATTAGTCAAAAAGTGAATTAAAGAAAATATAGTCAAAAGTCTCATTTCCGCAATCTCAAACACACATTAAGTTTTTAGACTTTATACAGTTACCTACTACACATTTACGGTTAGGCATTTGTGTACCATATTTTCAGTTTCGGTTTTATCAAGTTTTGCGATGTTATTTGATCATTTATTTGGTTCATGGTCGATGCAGGTGAACTATGGACAAGAAGATGGATCAAAACAAGCAATAATCTCATTGATCAAAGTTATGTTGAAAAGGTAAATTGTTTAGATCTGTATCGTAGCTTTAATGATTATGAATTTGTGTTGACGGACTATTAGGAATCTTCTTTGATCCTAATAAAAATATCACACTATAAATATACATCATCAGTCATCAGCAATCCCAAACACCACCTAAGTGGCAAATTCTGGTTACTAGAGGAAGCTGAAACCAGTTTCAGCTACTGTTGAACTGATTATTTAAATCTTTAATAATCAAAATCAGTCGTGTTAATCATTATATGTAGGCACTAGAAATGGATGATATGCTATTCCAAACTGCAACGTGCCAGATAGGCGTATATGTCGATTAATATTTGGGTTTACTTTTTGTAGGTTTAGGAATGGTTACACCTTTGGTTTGTATAGTTGAAACATGTAAGCGATTAATCAAAGGCGTAAAGTGGTAAAAGAGCTTTATCTGTCGAAGACCTAAAGATAAGTGAATTTGAGAAAAATACTCAGTCGTATATGATAAGCTAACTTCCAAAGTTGTTGCTATTGTACCATGTGGTACTAACCCTAGCGAGTTCAATGACCAATCATGGCTAGATTTTAAGGTTTCGTAAAATATATGCCAAATGCCGAGTATAGTGTTTTGATACTTAATATAATCAATCTTTGAATTTCGGTCTTTTTTCGCAGCATGGTAAAACAATTGTAAGGTTTACAAGACATTGATAACGCTCATTTCGTACATGTTTTAGTCGCGTTATTTCTATGTTTGTGCATTGTATTTGGTTGTGTTTGTGAACATATTATGCGAAAAAGGTACAAAAGATATATTAAGGTTCAGGTACAATCAAGTCCAAGGGAATAGCTAGAAAGATGAGGAAAAGTCGCTAAATCAAGAGCTTATGCACAACGAAAGATTCTACCCATAATAAAGACCTCGGGAAGATCATCAAAGATAAAGAATCAAGTTACAAAGATTTTCGAGCTCAAGAAAAGATCAAGTGTTGATGAAATGAATGAGAAGTTACATGCAAAGTTTGCTATGAATTATGGCTTGCTTCCTCAACCAAAGGTTCAAGAAATACAACTAAGGCTTAAGTTCAACCCAAGGTTCAAAACTGCCATGCCAACCTTACTCCAAACCTTGGGCTGGAATCTGAACCTCATGTTGAGACTTCAACCTTGGGTTGCTGCAACTCCTGGCACACTTAATGACTACTTTTAATGATCTAACTCTTCATGTGGGTTGTCATTATGCTTCATTTACTCCAAGTCCAGAATTTTATGACACTTTGTGCCCAAGAAATTTGCTTGGTGACCAAGGAGTAGCTATTCTATTAATTGGAAGCTTGGCCAAGAGAGAATACACACTACAACTAATCTCATAATCAATTTACTCTCTCAAGAAGGCTACAAGGAAGAAAACGCAGGAAGAAGTTAGCTTACATTCATTATTTGTTGATACAAAAGTTGGGCGTTCCTTGATTCCGTACCAATCAGATCTTAATGCTTGAGACCTGCGCACTAAGAAAACAAAAAGACACCGTTAGGCTTATCGTGGGATTGTCTCCCACGATTATCCTCCGGCGTGAGAGTAAGTAATCGGTTTTTAGGGTTTAGTTGAAGAGTTAGGGTTTGTAAGTCGTACCTTTGATGAGAGTCGAATGACTCTTTATATACACATGAAACCCTAGTTGGTTTCGTGTTTCTCACTCCTCAGCATATCCCGCATAGGGCGGTTACTTGATACATATCCCATAAATAAGAGATATCCTATCAAGACCATAAATAACTTCGGGTTTGGGCCAATGTGAGCCCAAACCGTTATCGCAATAGCCCCTTCATGATGGGCTTGAGCCCATTCGTGATGGACTGGAGTCCATTCGTGATGGACTTGGGTATGGGTCGGGTTCGTGACCCGAATACGGACTATACGTCATCATGTCCCCCCAGTCTAGTGTGCGCAATGCGAAATTGTGGACGCTAGACTAACAATTGTAGCTAAAAATATTCCTCGATGCGTAGCGGGGAAGTTTCAAGTATTTCCCGCCAAAATTAGCAAGTTAACCTAGTCCAAGTATCTTCTTCGAAAATCGTGAGGGTGGGTGAAAAAGTGCTTTACCTTTTGGGTTCCCAACCATCCGATTAGAACAAGTGGGGTACACATGTCGTTCATCTACGAATATGTGTAACCCTATATAAACTTGAGCCGTCATTTCACTGTGGTTATCACAGTAAAAACCATCATTTTTCGCCATTGTTAAACCTCCAAGCAGTAATCAAAAAATCAACAAGAACGAAGGTAATAGCGCGTGCGCTTATAATAGTTATTGAAGGTTAATCATGGTTCTTCAATTGTCCGATATTAATTCCGAAATATCTGAGGATGAACTTCGTCAGTTCACCTCAGATTATTACATCCCTCTCGCATTGCATCCGGTAGTTTCGGCCGCAAATGCGTCAATAGCGAATTTCCCGCAAGGGAAGGTGGGGGTTTATACGCGCTTCTTCGAATTTGCGAACCAGCGTGTTCCTATTTCCCTATTTTTGTGCGATATTTTAAACCATTATCGCTTACATATTTCACAACTGCACTGTATAGGTGCGGCGAAAATAACCAATTTTGAGGTAAATTGTCGCCTGTTGGCGATTGAACCCACAGTCCATCTATTCCGCGCGTTTTACCACACGTCGTGGTCAAACGGGTGGGTATCTTTCGCCAAGCGCGCAGGATCAATGCAGTGCTATACGAAGAAATTAGACGCACTGAGGGTATGGAGGGAAATTTTTTTCTGGATTGATAGTGCATTTTTTCCCTGGATATTTGAGTTCTATACTCAAGAATCGTTACCGAGAGATGAGCGCCCAGACCCCGGATTGTATAACGTAGCGGATGCGGATACGATAAACACCAATCGCATACCGATTGAAGCGTATCCAGAAGAGTTTTTGGTGCACATGGGCATCAGTCGCAACTACTTTGGTAGTCCAGAAGAGGTGCCAACATTTTTGGATGAAAATAGCCGGGGTGGGTGCTTGTCTCTTCCTTCCTCTTCGCTTAGTAGTTGTAAGCATTCTTCCCTTTGTAGCTTATCTAACACATTTTCTATTTGTTTGTTGTTTTGTTGTGCAGAGATGGATTTGTTTGATGTTGTTCGCTTGGCGAAGCCCACGCAGGTGATCGTAGGGGTGCGCCCATTGAGAGATGGGGAGCAGCCAATACTTCAGGCTACTGCAGGGCGCACGATGGTGATCGCGCAGGAGGAGACAGAGGAGACAGAGGAGATAGGGGAGGTCCCCACAGGTGTCACTATGGCTACTCCTCTGCGTAGCTTTCCCGCTTCTGGGTCGCAGATCCCTGTTGAGTTGTTGCATATAGACTCGTCGGGGAGTGCTATGGATGAGTCTGAGGAAGAGGGCCAAGGTTTGAAGCGCAAGAGGTCGTCTGGTGATGATGGCGCAGGGACATCAAGTAAGCGCCCTGCTATTTTTGTCGAGCGACCAACTGAAGAGGATGCGTCATCGCATAAAACTCCTCCCCCCAAGTAAGTACTTGTACCTTTAGATCTTTAGTCCTTTAACCGCGTTTAATACTATAGAGTAACCTTGTTATTTGCGTGCAGTACTGAAACTGATGTTGATGTTGATGCGCATGTTGAGAATTCGCCCCCCAAGACTGGTTCTGCAAATGTTGATGAGTGTGTGACTGAGAGTCCAGTGGATGAGGGAAAATCTTCTGGAGATGCGCCAAGAAGTTGCCTTATAGAGGAGTTGGCGTTGGCTGCTGCGCACCAGGCTTCATTGGTTGCGCAGCTACAGGCTGAATATGGTGGTGAGGGTAGCCTGGTTGCGCAGAAGGACAAGGAGATTGACATTCTGAAGGCGCAGTTGGCTGATGCGCAGGCTGAATTGAGGGCATCTGCTATGTATGACCAGAAAATTGCTGATGAGAAGATGTCGCTCATGGCCGAACTGAATCAGGAGCGCACTGGCGCAAAAGAATACAAGGCCTCCTGCCTTTGGGCCTTGAAATATATGGAGCTAAACAAGGGGAAACTTATGTCTGACTTGGATGAATTCCGCAAGGCTGTGGAGAGTCTGCTGGAGAATCAGGAGAGCAAGCTGCGCAAGCTCAGCATCGAATATGATGAGGAGTTATATCCACATTTGGTGTCAACAATTGCTGAGCGCAGATGGCTTATCAGCCATGGCTTGCGTCTTGCTGCCATGACCACGCTGGAGTCTCGAGAGGTCAAGGAGTCCTTTGGGAATGTGGTTCAATGTGCCTTAGCGCGTGGTAAGGCAGAAGCAGTAGAGGAACTGTGTGCGGCTAAGGTTTTGGCGATGCCTCCCTCCGAAGTGCCTGGTTATAATGAGAACGCTTATGGTGAACTTGTTTCTGCTATGGAGAAGTTAAAACTTTTTGAGCTTCCTCACATTGCGCAGCTGGAACGTGACCAGGATTACCCCATAAGCGTGATCATCCAGGGTTTAACTTTGGCTAGGCACTCATCCGAAGACGCTGAGGCACAACTTGACTACTTTCTGAAGCCGGATGTGTCGCAGCCACATGTGCCTATTTTCGCTCGCCCTCGTGATATCCTCAACCCTTTTGCCCTTGAGAAAGAAATTCCATTGAGGGCGTCCTTAGAAGCCCATGAGATGAGACTTGCCAAGAAGAAGGGCGTGAAGGGGAAAGCCATTCTTTGTGGTCTTGGTGCAGCTCACATTCCCAGATCTGATGGGGTACCCGTTAGCGTACCAACGGTAGCACCCAAGGATGCTGAGCTGTTGCAGAGGATTAAAGATGCTGATTGTGTGGCACGCCAAGCGGGTAGCTCAGGGCTCAGGCGTACTCGTAGCATGTCTTGGTAGTTTTGATGCAGTGATGTTGTGTGGTATGTCCACTTTTTTGTTGTACATATGCTTGTTGAATATGTACTTTTTATGAACTTGTTATCCATAATAAATTGTTGATTAGAAAAATACGATTGTACGCATATTGTATCAATTTTGATTGTGGTTACAAGTTTTGTACTTAGTTATTTCGTCTTTGCATAAAAGATGTCTAAGAATCAAACCGTTTGTATAAACACATTTAAAAAAGTTACAAGGATTTATAATCACTTATATCATAATCGTGTATGAAATTTATGACATAGTCGTGTATGACATGATTGTATATAACATAATTGTGTATGAAATTTACAAGTTGTTGTGTATCCATCGTGGGGTGCACAAGTGTATGGATTGCAGCGTGCTGCGAATACCATACTAAGGGGTTAATTGTCTTAACTCCTAATTTGTTAAACGCGCACAGTGTGCATTGATGTGTATCCGTCGTGGGGTACGCATTGAACTTACTCCAACGTCTTGAGAATAAGGTGTTTAACAAGGATGCGTGATCCGGTGTTGATGGGTTTGCAACCCTCTTACTCAACGAGTCATTTATTAGGTTTACTCATCCTTTTACCATCGTGGGTTTTTAATTAGTGCATGCACGCCATGTAGGCAAAAGATAATATAACAAACCATATTGAGACATAAATAATATGTAGACAATAAAGTAAAGTGTGTCGCGGAGTTAGCTAGAAACCGCAACATTTTATTAATACTTGCAAGTTTTTGTAAAAAGAAAAAGTAACATTTGTCTAAATGAAACAAAAAATGTAAATACACGGATATTTATTGAGCACTTACTAAAGTGCGGAGGTCTCCGTGTATTGGGTCGTAACCTTTCCTAAAGATAGCATCTCTTGAGATTGCAGATATTCCATGTGCGTTGTAGCTCACGGCCATCCATGTCACGCAGCTTGTACGCGCCTTGTCCTAGTGCTTCAATGACCTCATAGGGTCCTTCCCACTTTGGTCCAAGTTTACCTGTATCTTCTGCGTGGCTTGCATCATTAGCGCGATACACAAAGTCGCCTGGTCTGAATGAGGTGCTTCGAACTTTAGCATCGTAGTATCCCTTCATCTTTGACTTGGTTTTTGCCTCTCGTATAGCTGCGCGCTCGCGCCTTTCTTCCAATAGGTCCAAATCTATCCGTCGTTCGTCGTCATTGGTCGCGACATTAACTTCCGCGGTGCGGATAGTTGGCATTCCAATTTCAGCTGGTATGACAGCTTCTGTCCCGTAGACAAGGGAAAAAGGAGTGTCTCCATTGCTAACTTTGATTGTCGTGCGGTGCGCCCATAAGACATGTGACAATTCGTCCACCCATCTTCCTTTGTGTTTGTCCAGGCGCGCTTTAATTCCTTCGCCTAGACTACGATTTGCGGCTCAACTAAACCATTGGTTTGTGGGTGTTTAACTGATGCGAAGTGTTGTGTGATATTTAGCTCTGCGCACCAGTCTTTGAACGGGTTATCACGGAATTGTTTTCCGTTGTCCGAAACAATCTCCCCAGGTAATCCAAAGCGGCATACAATACTTTCCCAAACGAAGCGTTTTACTTGATTACCTGTGATTGTCGCTACTGCTTTTGCTTCAATCCACTTAGTGAAGTAGTCTATTGCGACAATAAGGAATTTCAGTCCTCCCGCTGCGACAGGGAAGGGACCCGCAATGTCAATACCCTACTTATAGAATGGCCATGGAGAAGTGATAGGTGTTAGCTCTTGCTGTGGTCTGCGCGGGATGGGTCTATGAACTTGGCAGTCATTGCATTTCTTTATCACATCGCGCGCATCATGATGCATTGTAGGCCAGTAGTATCCTGAGCGCAATGCGCGTGCTACGACGGACCGTGGTCCTGAATGCATACTGCATGAACCAGCGTGGATCTATCGGAGTACGTAATCCGCCTGAAGAGGTCCAACGTACCGAAGCCATGGTTGTAGGAATGAGCGGCGATATAGGATAGGGTTAATACAAAAATATGTTACTAAACTTTCCAAAAAAGTTCGCCTAAGTTACTAAACTTTCATTTTGTTCACTTAGGTTACTGAACTTACCAAAAAAGTTCGCCTAATTTATTAGTGTTGGTAGGAGTGACTTAATCGTATATTTTTTGATATGTTAAGTAACATAAATGTCATGTTTTTACAAGTTCAGTGTTGTTTATGAATATTTTTTATAAGTTCAGTGACCCCAAATGTCATGGTTTATAAGTTCAGTAACCTAAGTGAACAAAATGAAAGTTCAGTAACTTAGGCGAACTTTTATGGAAAGTTTAGTAACATATTTGTGTATTAACCCTATAGGATACCATCTCTAAGTTCGAACCTCTGCGCTGTGCGCCGTATCCGTCGAGCGTCCTTCTGCTCATCGGGCAATTTGCCCTTGCTTATAAATTCGATAATAGGGGTCATCCACGTAGGATTCTCTTCCTCTATTACCGTGGATATCTCCATCTCCGAGATGGATTTGTTCTTTAGGATCTCCACTAAAACTTGTTTTGACAGGTGCGCGAAGCTAGTAGATGCGATCTTGCTTAGCGCATCCGCTTTCTTATTTTCACCTCTAGGAATTTGCTTAATGGTAAACCTGTCAAAGCCTTGTATTAGCGATTTGGTCTTGTCGAGGTATTGGACCATGTTATCCTCTTTAGCCACATATTCGCCCAATACATGGTTGGCTACCAATCGGGAGTCCACGTTTGCTTCTAGGTTACGTACACCCATTCGATTTGCAATGCGTAATCCGGCGATTAGGGCTTCATATTCTTCCTCGTTGTTTGTGGCTGTGAATTCAAAACGCAGTGCGTAAGTGAATTCCATTCCTTCTGGATTAGTGAGGATAAGGCCTGCGCCCGACCCATCCACGCATGAAGATCCATCCGTGAACAAGACCCATGGTTCTTGTAGTTCTACCTCGCTTTGTGGGGGTGTTGCATCGGTGTCTGGTTTTTCGATGATGAAATCTGCTAGTATTTGCCTCTTGACCGCAGTGCGTGGTCTATAAGAGATGTTATATTCTCCTAGCAGTACACTCCATTTTTGTAATCGCCCCGATGCGTCAGGTTTAGAGATAACTTGCTTGATTGGCTGATCTGTGATCACCGCTATTGGGTGCGCTTGAAAGTATCTGCGCAGTCTTTTGGCGGCGAATACCAATGCCAAGACCAATTTTTCCATTGGGCTGTAGTTAATCTCTGTCTTCTTGAGTGCTTTGCTTACAAAATATACCGGTGTTTGTACAGAATCTCTATCCGTCAGTAACACTGCGCTGACCGCTCCATGAGTTGCAGATAAGTAGACGATTAACTCCTCCCCTGGGCGAGGTGCGACTAGCTTAGGAAGCGCTGCTATATGTTGCTTAAGCTGTGTGAAAGCTTCTTCCGCTTCCGTGGTCCAACGAAAGTCTCCCTTTTTTGTACACTTCTTGAGTGTTTTAAATAAAGGAAGTGACTTATCCGCTGTATTTGGACAGAAATCTGTTTAAACCGGCTAGCTTTCCATTCAGAGATTGAACTTCTTTCAATGTGCGAGGTGAAGGAAGTTGGATGACAGCCTCTGTTTTTTCTGGGCATGGCTTAATGCCATCCGGTTCTATCAAATATCCTAGGAACATGCCTTCTGCAGCGCCAAAAGTGCATTTTTTAGGATTCAACTTCATGTTGATACTTCGTAGTGTTCTAAATGTTTCTTCAATATCGCGCACCACTTCATCTTCAGTATGGCTTTTTATCACAAGGTCGTCTACATAGACCTCTAGGTTGCGGCCCACTTGCTTTTCAAATGCATTATCTACCAGTCGTTGGTAGGTGGCGCCCGCATTCTTCAGGCCAAAAGGCATCTTTGTATAACAAAAGACGCCTTGGCTTGTGTGGAAGGCTGTTTTTTCCTCGTCTTCCTTAGCCATCTGGATTTGGTGGTACCCTTTGTATGCATCTAAGAAACATTTAAAAGGATACCCGCACAAAGATTCCACCTTCCAGTCTATTTCTAGAAGTGGGTAGCAGTCCTGTGGACATGCTTTATTAAGATCAGTGAAGTCCACACACATCCGCCAACTACCATCGCTCTTCTTGACCATTACTGGATTGGAGAGCCAATCATGGTAATAGACTTCTCGCATGATGCCTGCATCCACAAGCTTGTGTACTTCTTCCAGGATGGCTTTTGCGCGCTTTGGAGCCTGGCCGCGCTTTTTCTGCCTTACTGGGGAATATCCTTGTCGGATTTTCAGCTTGTGTTCTGCATTCGAGCGTGGCACACCAGTCATGTGCTTAGGTTCCCATGCGAAGATATCCAGATTCCTTTGCAAGAGCGCGCATACAGCCGCTCTACCTTTGTCAGACAATGACCCTCCAATCGACACTTCTTGTTCCGGATATTCAAGGTGAATTGCAACCTTTAGGTTTGGTACTTTAGCTGCGCTCTGTTCTGGGGTATTCGTTGTTTCGCATGTAATCGTGTTACATTCTTGAGGTGGTGCGGTGCTATTGTAGATGGTGACGATGCCACCTTCTACTGGGAATTTGAGCATCCTATGCGCTGTGGACGGTACTGCGCGTATTGCCGAGATTCCTGGTCTTCCGATAATGCCATTGTATGATGAAGGAGATCTGATCACCATAAAATTCATCCAGGCTGTCGCGGAATGTTCCTTACTACCAATAGCGACTAGTAGGCGCAGTTGCCCCATAGGCCATATCTTTTCTCCTGTAAAGCCAGTAAGCGCAGTCGTGGCTGGACTTAACTGTCTTTGTATCTCAGGGCGCAATCTATTGAAACAATGTTCATACATTATATCCGCTGATGCCCCTCCATCAACATACATGCGGTGGATATCGTGACCCCCCGCATTTATTTCAATGGTGAGTGGTTCTGCCACTGCGTTGTCCGCAGCCAAGGTGGGGAAAGAGATTTCGCTTCCCTGAGAAAATTTCTGGCTCACCTTTTGCCTAGTCTTTCGCTGCCATGATTGTATCATGTAGATAGTATCAGCTTTTTCCTTAGGCGCTTCTTTCTTGCCTCCGGTTCTCTGCTTGTCTTTCCCATCCTTAATATTTTTAACGAGATGGTCCAATCTGCCTTCTTTTACTAGTTTCTCGATTAGTTGGCGTAATTGGACACACTCATTAGTGGTATGGCCCTTTTGTGCGTGATACTCGCAGTACCCGTTCCCTACGCGCCGATCTTCAGGGGTGCGCATAGGTGGGGGTCTTGGAAAGTTCGCACCTTCCGTCGCAAATATTTCCTTTGGAGTTTTCGTTAGTGGGGTGTACTTGTCGTTTCCCCGTCCGCCCCCTTAACTGCGATAGCTTTTGTTACGATTACCACTCTGTTCATTGGATTGTCTCCTTGGCTCTTCTTGTGACCTATGGTTCAAGTAGCCTTTCTTGCTATCCGCAGCGGCTGCTTCTCCTTGGACGAAGGACCTCGTGCGCTTCATGAGCTCGTCAAAGGTTTGGGGAACCCTATCGTTTAACTTTTTAATCAGATCTGGGTTATTGATTCCGTTCATAAACCCCGATATCTTTAGTATTTCTGGGCACGCCTTGACCTGTATGCATTCGTCCTTATAGCGTTCCATAAAAGCGCTTGTGGATTCCCCTTGGCGCTGTTTTACCCTAGCGAGCTCAACAGGGTTTTTGGCGCACTTCTTCCTCTGAGTAAAGTTTAAACGAAACGCCTTTCGCAACTCTTCAAACCCACCGATGCTTCTGCGTGGAAGCTTACTGAACCAGTTGCGCGCATTCCCTACTAATGTAGAGTTAAACATGTGGCACCACACAGGTTGTGGCCAATTTTCGATAGTGGCTGCTGATTCGAAAATTTTTAGGTGATCATCAGGATCACCTGTCCCATCATATGTTTTGACATTAGCAGGCATGCGCCTTCTCTTATTTTCCAAAAAATCGCTGATGCGCCTAGTGGACGCATCAACTTTTTGGCGACGCCAGGGACGAGAAATGTCTTCATCTTCCTGGTCGCGGTATTTTCCCCTTGATTTCCAGTGTCCGGTTTCTTTGTCCTCGTTGTCCGAGGAATCACTTGAGGATGGGCTTATTCTTTTACGACGCTTGCGCCAACTATCATCGGAATTCGAGCTTGCTCCTCTGCGGCGCTTGCGCCGACTATCCTCGGAATTAGAGCTTGAAGGGGTTTCACTTGGGGAGCACCGTCGTCCAAGCTTGTCATAAACCCTGCGACTACCAAGCCTAGTGTGGACATTGGCGCGCCGTTCCCCATCTTCATGCTCCTCCAGATACTGAAAGTCGGCTGCTTCGTCATCCACAACCTTCCTTCCAATCCTAGTAAACACTGGGTGTTTGCGGCTATCCTTCTCCCGTCTTTCCTTTCGGTAGCGCGGTGGGGACGCTTCATGCTCAGGGTCGAAGTTGAGCCTGGCGTGCAGACTTTGACTCGACCTCTTTTTCGCCTCCTCTCGCATGAGCGCAACCAAGGTTTCGTAGTTCTGGGACACGAAATCACTTGGCGCTAGTTCAGGCGTGACTCCTTCTAGCGCGAGGGAGTCTGTCTCCAAAGCAAGATCCTTGTTTCGGATAGGCGCATTTGGTGGCTCAGTGAAGTTTACTTCTGGCATGGTGAGAGGAGTGCGCTGTAGGTCTACCACGCTAGTACTTGTTGTAGTAGCATTGGTAGTCATAGTGAGCGGTTCTACTGGAGTAAAGAGCAGATCTGAGTACGATCCTAAGCTTCTGGGCGCACTGGTTGTCCCAGAGGCCTGCTTAGAGGCCGCATCAGTTTGCTGTTTCTTCCCTAGTAGGTCGTCATGCGTTTTCTTCGTATGCGGAGTCCGCTGATTTCCGTGCTTTGTCATTCTAGTTCTTAGCAAAGTTCTTAGTGTAGGGTCCCACGGATGGCGCCACTTGTTGATACAAAAGTTGGGCGTTCCTTGATTCCGTACCAATCAGATCTTAATGCTTGAGACCTGCGCACTAAGAAAACAAAAAGACACCGTTAGGCTTATCGTGGGATTGTCTCCCACGATTATCCTCCGGCGTGAGAGTAAGTAATCGGTTTTTAGGGTTTAGTTGAAGAGTTAGGGTTTGTAAGTCGTACCTTTGATGAGAGTCGAAGGACTCTTTATATACACACGAAACCCTAGTTGGTTTCGTGTTTCTCACTCCTCAGCATATCCCGCATAGGGCGGTTACTTGATACATATCCCATAAATAAGAGATATCCTATCAAGACCATAAATAACTTCGGGTTTGGGCCAACGTGAGCCCAAACCGTTATCGCAATAGCCCCTTCATGATGGGCTTGAGCCCATTCGTGATGGACTAGAGTCCATTCGTGATGGACTTGGGTATGGGTCGGGTTCGTGACCCGAATACGGACTATACGTCATCATTATTCATCATTCTAATCATCAAAGGAATCATTGTTGATCATCTCATAATTGTTCCTAACTCTTGTAATCATCATTACAACTTTTGTAAGACTTCTTAATCATGTTTTCAAGTGATAAATTTTCTGTGGTTATTTCTTTGTTTGCCATTAGCGGCTAAGTGCGTTGTGCACTTGCCTAGATGACGTTTATTATATGAATGTTGATTGATTATGACTCTATGGTTCAAGTTCAATGGAAAGCTAATACTAAGATCGAATTGTGC
This sequence comes from Artemisia tridentata subsp. tridentata, assembly GCA_021014915.2. Taxonomy (NCBI): domain Eukaryota; kingdom Viridiplantae; phylum Streptophyta; class Magnoliopsida; order Asterales; family Asteraceae; genus Artemisia; species Artemisia tridentata. The sequence goes on along the minus strand of CP139506.1, from coordinate 226,477,735 downwards.
TTTCAAAGTTTTCATAAACAAAAGAGTTATCAAGTTTGGTTGATTATTAACGGTGTAATAGGTCGAAAGAGACATTGTTATTTAATCAATTGTAAACCTTTGTCTATGAAGGTGTTACCTTATGTATTAACCATTTCATATGTAACTTGGTTAAACTTAGAAAACTAAAAGTGTAGTTGTCAATTACTTGTGAAACGATAACGAATCAAGTGATTGAATTGTGTTAGTCTTGTTTGATCAAAACTTAATATTGTTTTTGTCATCTTAAAATATTGACGAGGATTGAAAGTGTTGAAAACAAGCAGATTAGTACACCAACTAATCAAATTAGAGCACCATCTAATTTATTGATTATAATCGATTTGAACCATTGTCATAATCATATCAAGGGAATTGTGCAAACTAGTCTAGGCAAGTGTAGTTTTTAATATATTGAATTTTCATTATCATCATTATTTTCTTACTTTAGAATCATTACTAAGTCTTTATGATAATCAAACTCACGTTTCATAAAAACTAAACAAATCCTTGTGAACGACCTCGGCTTACCATATCACCTCTTGCTACATACGGACGAGTATACTTGCTCGTATGTGTTTCGTTTGAATCATTGGTAGATCGTGTTTATAAATTTAAAACTTGCACCATCGTCACACATCAAGTTTTTGGCGCCGCTTCCGGGAATTTGATCACGTTTTTTGTGTGTTTTTGTTTATAATATTTTGTGCTTTGTTCTTGTTCCTAAGCTTGTTCTTTAAAAGTTCTTTGAAATTTTCTCCCAGGAAATCGCGGTTCAAACTTGAACCAAGCGGTTCAAAAGTTTCTGTGACCTCGAAAAAAAATTAGCCGCCCGGTTCAGAGTTTTCTGACCTACCCCAACCGCCCGGTTCATTTTCAGCCGGCCCAGTTCACAACTTTTTGTGACTTCGAAACCCGCCAGCCGCCGGATCAGTTCTCAGCCGCCGCCGGTTCAGCACTCCAGCGGAACTGGTTCATCACTTTCTGTGAACCAGCCCGAACCAAACCGCCGGTTCACACTCGAACCGCCAAATACTGGTCCGAATAAAAAAAAATCTATTTTAATTTTTTTTTTAGTTGATAATCTTTTTCGATTGGTTCGTTTTTCTCGTGTATGACCACTCTCTCTTCTAACGAAGAATTAAGTACACCATTGTCTAACCCTGAAAGTTTATTTCGCAAAAAGAGATCCCCATTTGTTTCAAATAATCGAAGAAAACCAAGAACCGTTAACCCACCATTTGATAATCTTTCCGAAGTTCATCCCATCGTTGATCTTTTTCTTGAATTACCATTTCCAATGCCCGAAGATCGACCTATGTGGGCCACCAATAGGGTTGTAGCTCCTACACCCGTGGCCGCCATTGTTCCAGTTAATCTTGGAGATAACTTCACTATCAAAGGTCATCATCTTTCGATGATTAAAGACAATCAATTTGATGGTCGAGTTAGATTCGATCCACACAAACATATCACCGATTTTCTTGAAATTTGTGACATGTTTCGTTATGGAAATACCGAAGCAAATGCAATTCGCCTCAAACTCTTTCCATCGTCTCTTACCAGAGAATCGAAAATTTGGTATAACGAATTAAGCCTCGGAGTGATCACAACTTGGAACCAAATGTGAGAAGAATTTGTTGGACGTTTCTTTCCACCAACCATGTTTGATCGTCTCTAAGGTGAAATTTGTAGTTTCACTCAAAAGGAAGGAGAAAATCTTGTCGAAGCTTGGCTTCGAATGAAAAACATGCTCCGAAGTTGTCATGGGCATGGTTTGTCTTGTGGTAATATCATTCAAATTTTTTACCATGGTCTCGATGACACAACTCAAGGTATCCTTGATGCCGGAGGAATTTTCCTTTATAAGACCCCTAACGAAGCTTACACATTACTAGAAGACAGTGTACTTCTTAAGCTCGATTGGTCTAAGGATGCCAAAACCAAACCTCAACGAAAAACCGTTGCATTCGCCAAAGGAACGAATGAAAATTCCAAAATCATGGACATGATGAAAGATCTCACCACCAAAATTGAGTCTAAATTCCAAAGTATCCAAAAAGAGATCAAAGATATGCGCGATGGATGCAACTATTGTGGTGGAAACCATTCATCATCCGAGTGTGATGACAAACCCATGGGAGGTCCCCAAGCCAATTATGTTTATGGAGGATATCGAGGAGGAGGATATCGTGGAAACTACTACGGTAGAAATTCTAGAGATTGGCAAGATCGTCCACCGAGGGATGATAATCGTAGTTCCCAACCTCGTGACGATAACCGTCCGACATCATCTCGTGATGATAACCGTTCATCATCACAAACACCTGAAAAGAAAAATGAAGAATCTGAATTCGAAAAAACCATGCGTGAATTCATGCATGCTCAAAAGCAAATGAATGAATTTATCAAAAATCAGTTCTTCAGCCTTAAAACCAAAGTCGAACAAGGTCAAAAGAACCATCAAGCTTCTATCCAAGACCTTGAAACCAAATTTGGTTGTCTTTCTGATCAATTTGCTGCTAGACCATCGGGTACTTTGCCAAGCAATACTCAATCCAACCCGAAACCATCATCATCTGGATCTTATCATCCACCTCAAACGAGAAATGAGCATGTAAATGTTGTATTCACTCGTAGTGGTCTATCTTATGATCCACCACCAAACCCAAACCAAACAACCACTATCATTCATGATGATAGTGAGGATGAAGCAGAGGAGGAACCAAAAGATAACGAACCAATTCCTACACCAGTCGTTAAACCCACTCCACAACTCAAAGCATATAAACCAAGAATTCCATATCCTCAACCTTTGAGGAAAGAAAAGATGGAAGAACAATATGGCAAGTTCATTGACTTAATCAAAGAAGTTAGGATCAACGTTCCTCTTGTTGATGTCCTGGCTGGTATGCCCAATTATGGGAAGTTTTTGAAAGAACTTGTGAGCAACAAAAGCAAAATGGAAAACATTTCCGCTACCTTCTTGAATGAAGATTGCTCAGCCATTGTTGAAAACAAACTACCGAAAAAACTCGGTGATCCTGGAAGTTTTCTCATCCCGTGAACTTTGGGAAATTCAATCACTTGTGATGCCTTAGCCGATCTCGGTGCGAGTATCAATCTTATGCCATACTCATTGTATGCAAATATTTCGATCGATACCTTGAAACCCACAAGAATGAGTATACGTTTAGCAAATCTTACTATCCAATATCCTGTTGGAGTAGCTGAAAACATGCTTGTTCAAGTTGGGCAATTCGTTTTTCCTGTTGATTTTGTGATCCTCGAGATGGAGGAAGATAACAAAGTTCCATTGATCTTAGGAAGACCTTTCCTAAACACCGCCGATGCTATCATTCGAGTCAAAAACAAAGAACTCAATCTTAGAGTTGGAGATGAAAGAATCTCTTTTCAAATTAATCAAGCCATGAAATATTCTCATACGAATGATGACACTTGTTATAGCATTGATGTTATCGATGAAATTACAAAGGAAACATTCGATGAGTTGCTTGATGAAAGAATTAAGACTCATAAAACATCTGGACAAATAAGTGATGAAGATCTCGACAGAGAATTCGCTGAATTTATGCAGATAAACACCGAATAAATTTCTGAGGAAGAAATAACCAACTTTGAGGAGTTGGAATTCAATGATGAAATGAGAATCAAAACCTCAATTGAAGATCCGCCGGTGGATCTCGTCTTGAAACCTCTTCCCGATCATCTGGAATATGCATTCTTGGAAGAAAAATCTCTTCTTCCGGTTGTCATATCTTCAGCACTCAAACCCGATGAAAAAGAACGTCTTGTTTCTATGCTCAAAAATCATAAAGAAGCTTTCGCTTGGAAAACTTTTGACATTCGTGGAATAAGTCCAAACTTTTGCAAACACAAAATCAATTTCGAAAACGATTCCAAACCCGTTGTTCAAAGACAACGAAGACTCAACCCAAACATGAAGGAAGTTGTTAAGAAGGAAATAATCAAACTTCTTGATGCTGGTATTATTTACCCCATTGAGGATAGTTCATGGGTGAGTCCTGTTCACTGTGTTCCTAAGAAAGGAGGAACAACCGTTGTAACTAATGAACGTAATGAACCTGTTCCTACCAGAACCATAACTGGTTGGCGAGTATGCATTGATTATCGCAAATTAAATGACGCCACCAGGAAGGATCATTTTCCTTTACCGTTCATGGATCAAATGTTGGAAAGACTTGCGGGGAACAAATTCTTTTGTTTTCTTGATGGATTTTCCGGTTATTTCCAAATTCCAATTGATCTAGCTGATCAAGAAAAGACCACATTCACGTGTCCTTTTGGCACATATGCGTATAGGCGTATGCCTTTTGGTCTTTGTAACGCACCGGCAACATTTCAAAGGTGCATGATTGCTATTTTTCAAGATATGCTTGAAACCTCCATGGAAGTTTTCATGGATGATTTCTCGGTATTTGGAGACTCATTCGAGTCATGCCTTTCCAATCTTGATAAAATGCTTGAAAGATGCAAAACCGCTCATCTCGTACTAAACTGGGAAAAATGTCACTTTATGGTGACAGAAGGCATTGTGTTTGGTTACAAGATTTCTAGCAAGGGAATCGAAGTTGACAAAGCAAAAATAGATGTTATTGCTAAGTTACCACCCCCGACTAATGTCAAACGCGTTAGGAGTTTCTTGGGGCATGCGGGATTCTACCGCAGATTCATCAAAGATTTTTTGAAAATATCTCGTCCTATGATGAAGCTTCTCGAGAAGGATTCAGTTTTTGATTTCAATGAAGAATGCATCAAGGCATTCGAAACGCTAAAAAATAAGTTAACAAATGCACCGATTATGGTTTCACCAAATTGGTCGCTGCCATTTGAACTTATGTGTGATGCAAGTGATTTTGCCGTTGGAGCAGTATTAGGACAACGCGATGGAAAACATTTTCGTCCTATTTACTTTGCTAGCAAAACCTTGAATAGTGCTCAACAAAACTACACGATCACTGAAAAAGAACTTTTGGCTGTAGTTTTTGCGTTTGACAAATTTCGTTCTTATCTCGTTTTGTCAAAGACAATTGTATTTATCGATCATTCAGCTCTTAAATACCTGTTTGCCAAACAAGATGCCAAACCACGTCTTATCCGATGGATTTTATTGCTTCAAGAATTTGACATAGAAATCCAAAATAAGAAAGGCGCGGAAAATGTTGCAGCAGACCATTTGTCTCGATTAGAAAATCCTAATTTAGATGAATTCGGTGAAGATGAGATTGATGATAATTTTCCCGATGAAACTCTTATGGGAAGTGAAAACGAAGAAGTTCCATGGTTTGCAGACATTGCAAATTATTTAGTCAGAGGAGTGTTACAAAAAGGTATAACTCACACTCAGCGTAGTAAATTTTTCGCAGACCTAAAACACTATTTTTGGGATGAACCGTATCTATTTAAAATGTGTCCCATGGGATAATTAGAAGATGCGTGTACGGTTCAGAGACTCGAAAAATTCTCGATGAATGTCATCATGGCCCAATTGGAGGAAATTATGGTCCGTCTACAACCGCGAAAAAAGTCTTTGATGAGGGATTTTATTGGCCGACAATTTTTATAGAAGCCCATACGCTTATGCAGAATTGTGATGCTTGCCAAAAGTAGTCTTTCTCATAGAGACGAAATGCCACAAAAGAGCATACAAGTTTATGAAATCTTTGATATATGAGGAATTGACTTCATGGGTCCTTTTTTTCCTAAATCTCATAAGTTCGAATACATCCTCGTTGCAATTGACTATGTTTCTAATTGGTCCGAAGTGGAAGCCTTACCCACAAATGATGCACGAGTGATTGTAAATTTTCTGAAAAAGCTTTTCTCTCGATTCGGAATTCCAAAAGCTTTGATAAGCGATAGAGGAACTCACTTCTGTAACCATCAAATGGAGAAAGCTATGAAACGATATGGAGTCCATCATTGTTTTGCAACAGCATACCACCCTCAAACCAGTGGTCAAGTTGAAAACACCAATAGAGCTTTAAAAAGAATACTTGAAAAAACGGTTAAGGATAATCCTTCCATTTGGTCAAGGAAACTCGATGATGCTCTATGGGCGTTTAGAACGGCATATAAAACTCCAATTGGCACAACTCCGTATAGACTCATATATGGAAAAACTTGTCATTTGCCGTTTGAAATTGAACACCGCGCATACTGGGCGTTGAGGCAATGTAACCCCGATCTCAAAATCGCTGGAGAAAAATGATTCTTGCAATTACATGAACTCGATGAGTTAAGACTCCAAGCGTATGAGAATTCCAAGTTGTACAAAGCTCGAACAAAAGCGTACCATGATAAGAAACTCAGAATCCGGAAAGAATTCAAAGCCGGAGACAAAGTACTTTTGTTCAATTCTAAGTACAAATTCAAAGCTCCTAAGCTAAGAACCAAATCGTATGGTGCATTCATGGTAAAACATGGTTTTCCATCCGGATATGTCGAGTTATATGAAAAGCACGGTGGAAGTTTCATTGTTAATGGACATCGTATCAAACAGTTACGTTTTCCATCTGGATATGTCGAGTGAATTAAAGAAAATATAGTCAAAAGTCTCATTCCCTCAATCACAAACACACATTAAGTTTTTAGACTTTATATAGTTACCTACTACACATTTACGGTTAGGTATTTGTGTCAGCCTTCATATCAATGTTACCATATTTTCAGTATCAGTTTTATCAAGTTTTGCGATGTTATTTGATCATTTATTTGGTTCATGGTCGATGCAGGTGAACTATGGACAAGAAGATGGGTCAAAACAAGCAAGAATCTCATTGATCACAGTTATGTTGAAAAGATAAATTGTTTAGATCTGTATCGTAGCTTTAGTGATTACGAATTTGTGTTGACGGACTATTAGGGATCTTCTTTGATCCTAATAAAAATATCACACTATAAATATACATCATCAGTCATCAGCAATCCCAAACACCCCCTAAGTCGGCAAATTCTGGTTACTAGAGGAAGCTGAAACCAGTTTCAGCGACTGTTGAACTGATTATTTAAATCTTTGATAATCAAAATCAGTCGTGTTAATCATTATATGTAGACACTAGAAATGGATGATATGCTATTCCAAACTGCAACATGCCAGATAGGCTTATATGTCGATTAATATTTGGGTTTACTTTTTGTAGGTTTAGGAATGGTTACACCTTTGGTTTGTATAGTGGAAACATGGAAGCGATTAATCAAAGGCGTAAAGTGGTTAAAGAGCTTTATCTGTCGAAGACCTAAAGATAAGTGATGCGTGGTTTTGCGACCTTACAACAGGTTTTACCTCTCGAGGGATCTCAAGAGGCTTGCAATCCCCACCAGGCAGTGTACCTGACCGATGTAGTATAGTGAAGTGGCAAGTACCAGGGGATTGATCGTTCTCTAGGGGAATAGTGTCGTTAGGATTGAAAAACTACTCTAATAGGTCTAAGGGTGAGGGAAGATTCTTTTTTGTATTTTTATAATTTTTATGAAAGCAAATAAAATCTCGGGTTTGAAGGAGTGGGCGGAATTAGTTGCTAGTCAACTAACCCAAATTACTACGAATGGAAATAATATAAAATAACTGAAAATGAAAAGGTTGTGAAACTTATGTGGAGAGAAATGTGTTTACTTAGATTTCCTTACTCCCTAACTATCTTTTACCGGTTGATTAGTGTGTATTAATTGCGTGGATGACGGGTGTATTCCTTAATACCAATCGTGGGGTGGCGTACGTACTTCCCCAACTCTACAAGCTCCTACTTCACTCCTATGTCGAGCCGGCTAAGAAGCTCCTAACATGGGATCACTAGAATTCGCTCATGCATTAAATACAACCATATAAACCTAGTACGCATTGGTTCATGTTTCTTAAGACGTTCAAGCAAGTTACCGTATAGGAGGTTAGCCAGTTTTCTTAAGCCTAACATCGATAAACAATCATCCAATACAATTAATAACACACTAACAACTAATAATCAATAGTTAGGTTTCATTAGATCTAAGCAAACACAAGATAAATCTAGCCTAGCATGTTAATTAAAAGACAAGAACAAGATATAATCAAACAACACATAGACATATTGATTGATTAAGTGATTACTTATCTTCAATTAAACATGGGAGATCCAAGGGTATGAAAACCCTTAAAAATGGCAGAAATTCGTCTTAGGGTTTCTCCTCACAAAGTTGCACACTAATGAATAAAAATTGCAAAACTATATATAGAGTTTAGTGGCTGACGGCGTCACGTTATAGATCTTGACGCCGTCACCTCGCCGTGGCTAGGGTTCCCGGATGGCCTTCCTGACGCCGTCCCTCTTTAGACCTCCAAAATCCTCCCTGGCTTATCAAGGCTTGACGCCGTCAGAAATGTGCTTGACGCCGTCTCTCTTTAGCTTAAACCGTGATGGCCTTGATCACCTTAAAGGGTGACGCCGTCAGAATTTCCATTGTGAAACTCTCTGGCGCGTCACGTGTATTTTGTCATATCCACCTCTTTTGCCAAGCCATGACGCCGTCAGGAGCAATCCTTGACGCCGTCAAGTGTACTTTTCCAGCAGCTTTGGAGACTTTGTCGTTTTCTTCACTTTTATGCTCCAAAAACGTCCAAAATGCTTCCTTTTCCAGATTTCTTCTCCAAAGTACCTAAAATGACAAAAGGAATGATTTAGGGCAATATTTGATCAAATAAATACGATTTAGGGCTTAAATGACACCCTAAAAGCGGTACACTTTTCGCTTCATCAAATACCCTTACACTTGAGATTTGCTTGTCCTCAAGCAAATGCGCTTTTATTCTAACCAAAATACAAGTTAGGGGTCATTTAATGCTAATATAAAAGTAATTACAACAAATAGTCGTTCCCCTTTAATCATAATAAGCACGGAGATTACAAACTAGCACCTCACAAGTAGTGTTTAGATACTCACATTTCTCAGGTGTCATCAAAATAAATCTCATAAATGAAAACGGATAATATCTCTCACTACCTGTCATAGCAAATAGATTACCATAGGCTTGGGAAAGGATCAAAAACCTCCTCCACTAGGCGTAAGCACCTAAGATAAACTATCAAAGAGGGCTTTTACATGGGTTATAGTGTGAGGTGTAGGGATATGATAACCACGGTTTTGTTGGATAAGGGATATTTTACTGGTGGCGAGTTAAAGATCTTGATTAATTACATGTAAAATATGGCGTTGCTAAGCCAAGACTAGACTCGACTTAAGCTAAAAACAAAATAACAGAAACATAAAATAAACATAAAATGAAACGGGATGGTAGTCCGTATGTTTTTTCTACTTTTCTTTTTCTCATTTTTTTGTATTTTTCTTGATTTTTTCGATTTTTTTTTATTTTTTTATTATTTTTTATTTTTTCCCTACACTCTTGCCCTACCATCCAAAATAATACATCATAGGGGCGTTGCATTCCCCTAACACTTGAACTTTTACATAACTTTACAAATAACTATTCTAATGACTCGAATTAAGATAATCGAAACACTTTGAGTACTTTTAAAATATTTAGCACATATGGGGGTAATAATGTTGTTCTTCCCCATTACTCCATTACACTAGTACTTTACCCATGAGTCCCAATCGTCCCAAAACAATATGTACAAGGATATGACTCGACTTAGCAACCATGTAATCAATTAGATAATTAACTTGGGGTTTAAACAAATGTTGTCACAATAATGCACTAAAAATGAGTGCATACAAGGTAGGCTAAGGCGATTTGGGTGTACATTTAAGTGGGGTGTAACAAATTCTTCCTTTAAGTAAAATGCTTAAAGGTCGAAACGAAAAGATAGGCTCTGAGGGGTGTACTAGGGGTATCGTGTACTAAAAATGAGTACAACGCAAAGGGTGTGGAGAATTACTTGACCAATGTAGCCAAAGTAATTATAACAAAAACACAGGTGTAAAACAATGGGTTAATCCTAATGCCTCTTATCATGTAGTAAATCTAACTACACGAATGTAGTCTCACTTGTGGCCTCGGAATGGTCCTAACGCAAGTTCTAGAATCTAAGTGCTACCGGTACACACATCATAGCATAAATGCTTTTCCTACCAATTCTAGGGGCGAACCTCACATATTTGGGGGTGGAAAATTTTTTAGTGGTACGGTTTTTGTGCTAGTCATATAACTCCTATCCATGAGACGCTCATTAAGATCAAAGTTTCACTCCTATATGTTGTAAAAAAATTTTAAATTTGGCACTAAAATTGCCCTAACAGGTATTTATCTCAGTTTTATTACACATCTACCATCAAACAAACAAAAATCAAGCGTAATAGCATTCTCTAAAGTATCGTATTTTTACCCCCCCTTACACTTATGATGAACATTGTCCCCAATGTTCAAATAACAAGATGTAAAAGTAATAAGGTAAAAGAATGAAATCAAATACTCCCCTGATTCGTTTGGTGGATAAAGGGGTAACATGGTTAGATCTTCTTCCAAGAGAATGTAGAAGCTTCAAGACTAAAGCATCGCCAAAAGCTTGATTCCACAAACATCTCCTTGTCCAAAATAACCTGTTAAACCTGAGAAAACAAACACGAAAACCTGCATAACATCGGCGGGATAAATTCTATATAAGGATATAATGCTTGTGGAATGATAATTTTGCAGATTCCTGGAGTTTATAAGTTAGAGATTTAATAAAAACTTTTTATGAAAACAAAACTTTCAAAAATTTCAGAAAATTAAAACCTGACGCCGTCAGTGAAACTGAGCATCTGACAGAATTCTCATGTTAAGTTTCCGGAAAATTTCTGGAAAAACCTATACCTTACTTCCTGGAAATCCTGCAAAACATCATTATGACTCGATACAAGCATTTGACTCAAACAATTACTAATATGTATGTTAATTTAATATTATTGCGATTCATGTTCATTTGTTCTTATAAACCGATTTGGATTTCCCTTACACTTAACTTTTGCAAAATACCTTTATATGTAGTTAAGACGAAGTTAAAAACAAGATAAAACATTTTCACAATTTAGTTTCGAACATGAATCAATAATAATAAAAATTAAACATACATACGGAAGCAAATAAAATCAAACAAACAAATAAATAAACACACAAAGCAAATAAAGCTTGGGTTGCCTCCCAAGAAGCGCTTGTTTTTGTTCGAGTCATGAGCCTGACTCTACCCATATTTAACGGAAATAGGGGAGGTTTTCCCTACACTTAGGATTAAGTGCGGGTGGAAGTAGCGATACACACAAGCTCGGTAGGAGTATGCCACGTGAGGAAAGAGTGGTGGATGAATTATATGCTCAAAGATGTGGGATCCAATCATCATAACCTTACTTAGTTCAATTGGGTCAATGGGTGAATTGAAGTTTTCTCCTAGAAAGGGATCATCTTCTATCAACTTCGAGAGACTCCTAGTTGGGAATCCATCTTGACCTAATAAACCCGGTTTAAACCCATAGTGTTTCTTGTGATTAATCATGAATGGGTGATGTAAGTATGAAAGGTTATGGTTCATTCCTATGTCAGCTTCCTCTCTACAAGGCTTAGAGTCTACTACCTTCAACATAAAACTACCCGGGCTATATGGTTTGATGGGTGGGTCGGGACCTAATTCAATTCCTAAGTTCACATCTAAGGATGGAAGATTAGGTAACGGGTTTGGTTGAGGCTCTGGTTCATCAAAAATAGGAAATCCCCTAGAACTAAGAGTAAGGTTGTGATCACTATAAGCATTCAAACCTATATCCTCTAGTTGTGTTTGGTTCAAAGGTTCTACCTCCATCGGGATTCCTAAAGTCTCTTCTACTTCTTCCGGGTAAGTCACGGGCGGTGTGTGTACCTCAAATGATGGTAGGACTTGTGGGGTACTTGGTGGGCTTATGTTACTTACCTCATCATTCCTTATGTCAAGATCACCTATATCCTCATCATGTGTTTTAGTAGAATCTAACCCTAACATTTTCCCTAGTATCTCAAGTGCTTCTCTAGGCATCTCAACTTCTATATCTGAATCATAAGGATCATCCTCAATATTCTGACTGCTATATTCAAATTGCCCAAAAGATTCATCATGTGTTTCTTGAGATTCATCGTCATCGATCATAAAACCTAGGTCTTTTTGATCAATGTGATCATGCTCGGCTAGATCCTCTATCACATCAAGATCACCTAAGTGTTCACCCTGTATTATGGTTGTGCCTAACCATGACATGCAGCTAGGTGGCTCAACTCTAACCGTCTCAGAATCTTGGTTTGATTCTAAGTTCATGTTCTTAGAAACTAGGTCTCTTTGCTCATACGAATCCACCAATTCGTTCCACTTATGGGTCATGGTTAGGAAGCTTTCCTCAAAATTCATCCAAAGGGCCTGACTAAAAGGAATTGATCCAGATAATGCTCGTCTAATAGAAATCTCACATGCATAGAATTCATTAAACCCATCTAACCTTACCCCTAACTCCTTTTGGAAATCACAAAGATCACACAAAAATTCATAGGAATGATAGGAAACAAATCTATTGGTGAAATATAATTGTTCCTCTATTGTCAATGATCTAAATGGAATTTCATCCATCATAGTGACAAATGAAAATGGTTTTACAAACAAAGGGCACAAAGAAAAAGATAGACTACAAGAAATCCTAGAAAAATAAAATAAAAAATCTCACTAGAAAGGAATCTAGTGAGTAGACCTAATAAAATAAAAATTCAACCAAAACAATAACTATTCCCCGGCAGCAGCGCCAAAAACTTGATGCGTGGTTTTGCGACCTTACAACAGGTTTTACCTCTCGAGGGATCTCAAGAGGCTTGCAATCCCCACCAGGCAGTGTACCTGACCGATGTAGTATAGTGAAGTGGCAAGTACCGGGGGATTGATCGTTCTCTAGGGGAATAGTGTCGTTAGGATTGAAAAACTACTCTAATAGGTCTAAGGGTGAGGGAAGATTCTTTTTTGTATTTTTATAATTTTTATGAAAGCAAATAAAATCTCGGGTTTGAAGGAGTGGGCGGAATTAGTTGCTAGTCAACTAACCCAAATTACTACGAATGCAAATAATATAAAATAACTGAAAATGAAAAGGTTGTGAAACTTATGTGGAGAGAAATGTGTTTACTTAGATTTCCTTACTCCCTAACTATCTTTTACCGGTTGATTAGTGTGTATTAATTGCGTGGATGACGGGTGTATTCCTTAATACCAATCATGGGGTGGCGTACGTACTTCCCCAACTCTACAAGCTCCTACTTCACTCCTATGTCGAGCCGGCTAAGAAGCTCCTAACATGGGATCACTAGAATTCGCTCATGCATTAAATACAACCATATAAACCTAGTACGCATTGGTTCATGTTTCTTAAGATGTTCAAGCAAGTTACCGTATAGGAGGTTAGCCAGTTTTCTTAAGCCTAACATCGATAAACAATCATCCAATACAATTAATAACACACTAACAACTAATAATCAATAGTTAGGTTTCATTAGATCTAAGCAAACACAAGATAAATCTAGCCTAGCATTTAATTAAAAGACAAGAACAAGATATAATCAAACAACACATAGACATATTGATTGATTAAGTGATTACTTATCTTCAATTAAACATGGGAGATCCAAGGGTATGAAAACCCTTAAAAATGGCAGAAATTCGTCTTAGGGTTTCTCCTCACAAAGTTGTACACTAATGAATAAAAATTGCAAAACTATATATAGAGTTTAGTGGCTGACGGCGTCACGTTATAGATCTTGACGCCGTCACCTCGCCGTGGCTAGGGTTCCCGGATGGCCTTCCTGACGCCGTCCCTCTTTAGACCTCCAAAATCCTCCCTGGCTTATCAAGGCTTGACGCCGTCAGAAATGTGCTTGACGCCGTCTCTCTTTAGCTTAAACCGTGATGGCCTTGATCACCTTAAAGGGTGACGCCGTCAGAATTTCCATTGTGAAACTCTCTGGCGCGTCACGTGTATTTTGTCATATCCACCTCTTTTGCCAAGCCATGACGCCGTCAGGAGCAATCCTTGACGCCGTCAAGTGTACTTTTCCAGCAGCTTTGGAGACTTTGTCGTTTTCTTCACTTTTATGCTCCAAAAACATCCAAAATGCTTCCTTTTCCAGATTTCTTCTCCAAAGTACCTAAAATGACAAAAGGAACGATTTAGGGCAATATTTGATCAAATAAATACGATTTAGGGCTTAAATGACCCCCTAAAAGCGGTACACTTTTCGCTTCATCAATAAGAGAATTTGAGAAAGATACTCAGTCGTATATGATAAGCTAACTTCCAAGTTGTTGCTATTGTACCAAGTGGTACTAACCCTAGCGAGTTCAATGACCAATCATGAGTAGATTCTAAGGTTTCGTATCCTAATAAAAATATATGCCAAATGTCGAGTATAGTGTTTTGATACTTAATATAATCTATCTTTGAATTTTGGTCTTTTTTTGCAGCATGGTAAATCAATTGTAAGGTTTACAAGACATTGATAACGCTCATTTCGTACATGTTTTAGTCGCGTTATTTCTATGTTTGTGCATTGTATTTGGTTATGTTTGTGAACATATTATGCGAAAAAGGTACAAAAGATATATTAAGGTTCAGGTACAATCAAGTCCAAGGGAATAGCTAGAAAGATGAGGAAAAGTCGCTAAATCAAGAGCTTATGCACAACGAAAGATTCTACCCATAATAAAGAACTCGGGAAGATCATCAAAGATAAAAAATCAAGTTACAAAGATTTCCGAGCTCAAGAAAAGATCAAGTGTTGATGAAATGAATGAGAAGTTACATTCAAAGTTTGCTATGAATTATGGCTTGCTTCCTCAACCAAAGGTTCAAGAAATACAACTAAGGCTTAAGTTCAACCCAAGGTTCAAAACTGCCATGACAACCTTACTCCAAACCTTGGGCTGGAATCTGAATCTCAGGTTGAGACTTCATCCTTGGGTTGCTGCAACTCCTGGCACACTTAATGACTACTTTTAATGATCTAACTCTTCATGTGGGTTGTCATTATGCTTCATTTACTCCAAGTCCAGAATTTTATGACACTTTGTGCCCAAGAAATTTGCTTGGTGACCAAGGAGTAGCTATTCTATTAATTGGAAGCTTGGCCAAGAGAGAATACACACTACAACTAATCTCATAATCAATTTACTCTCTCAAGAAGGCTACAAGGAAGAAAACGCAGGAAGAAGTTAGCTTACATTCATTATTCATCATTATAATCATCAAAGGAATCATTGTTGATCATCTCATAATTGTTCCTAACTCTTGTAATCATCATTACAACTTTTGTAAGACTTCTTAATCATGTTTTCAGGTGATAAATTTTCTGTGGTTATTTCTTTGTTTGCCATGAGCGGCTAAGTGCCTTGTGCACTTGCCTAGATGATGTTTGTTACATGAATGTTGATTGATTATGACTCTATGGTTCAAGTTCAATGGAAAGCTAATACTAAGATCGAATTGTGCTTTCAAAGTTTTCATAAACAAAAGAGTTATCAAGTTTGGTTGATTATTAATGGTGTAATAGGTCGAAAGAGACATTGTTATTTAATCAATTGTAAACCTTTGTCTATGAAGGTGTTACCTTATGTATTGACCATTTCATATGTAACTTGGTTAAACTTAGAAAACTAAAAGTGTAGTTGTCAATTACTTGTGAAACAATAGCGAATCAAGTGATTGAATTGTGTTAGTCTTGTTTGATCAAAACTTAATATTGTTTTTTTCATCTTAAAATCTTGACGAGGATTGAAAGTGTTGAAAACAAGAGGATTAGTACACCAACTAATCAAATTAGAGCACCATCTAATTTATTGATCATAATCGATTTGAACCATTGTCATAATCATATCAAGGGAATTGTGCAAACTAGTCTAGGCAAGTGTAGTTTTTAATATATTGAATTTTCATCATCATCATTATTTGCTTGCTTTAGAATCATTTCTAAGTCTTTATTATAATCAAACTCACGTTTCATAAAAACTAAACAAATCCTTGTGAACGACCTCGGCTTACCATATCACCTCTTGCTAAACACGGACGTGTATACTTGCTCGTATGTGTTTCGTTTGAATCATTGGTAGATCGTGTTTATAAATTTAAAACTTGCACTCTCGACACACATCAGACATGCATTGTGTGCTGTGGACGAAGCACTTTAAGATGCTAATTGGATACCCTCGAGCAAGAGGACAAGGAGAAAACCATAAGTTCTCATATACTACATATGTTTTGACTAGACGTGATAAAATGGGCAAGTGGGGTAACGGGTTAAAATAGGTAGTTTTTGGTAGGGATTGAATCGGGTTGGAGTAACAGTTTTTGTCCTGAGTTATACGAAGTACCATTTTGGTAATCAGTCAGTGGGTCTACTTATATTGTTTTAAAAATAATCAAAATTTTCGAATAAAATGATTTTGGACATTTTCTTATCAGAACTACACTTTGGATAACTTTGACGTAACAACCTTTTAAGCTATTTTCTAAGCAGGGTCGGAATGTGAGATAATAAAACATAACTGAGATTGACTCATTTAAGACTAAACTGTTTAACATTTTTACATCTATGTTTCATGATTCTGCTTTTTTGTCTTCTTATTGTTATTATATATTGTTTCTAACTCAATTATAGACTGTGGAGATTAAAGTGAAGATGGATTGTGGCGGGTACGAGAGGAAAGTGAGGAGATTAGCAGAAGGACTGAAATGCGTGACATGTGTGACTGTTGAAAGGAAGCAACACAAGCTTACTGTTGTTGGTTATGTTGACCCAAACAAAGTGTTGTATCGTGTGGCTTATCGAACTGGCAAGAAGGTCGAGTTTAGGCTTTATGTTATGACATTGCAGCTCACCCCTATGCACAAGGTGTCTATGACAACAAGGCGCCAGCGGGTTATGTGCGATATGTTGATGATCCATACAATAACCTAGCACAAGCTAGCAAGCTGATAACCCGATTCCTAATCGGGTTGGTTGCGGGTTACTTTTTAAAAATTTAAAACCCAATTCAACCCGACCCGATAACACCCCATGCAAGTATTTGTTTCGTATGAGTTTGTCATTCCACCTGTGATTCTTGAACAATTGAGTTTCAACATTAAGTATGAGTATATCTACCTGTTATATAAAAGAGAAATGCAAAAAGTCTTTATGTGTACACCATATGATTTTTTTATTCTTGACTTTAGCAATGAATGTATGTGGAGTAATCATGGGTTCAATGTTACACATGATTATAGAAGGTAAGTTGCACAAGTATATGGTGGAAACTAGCATGAAGATTTTTATTGTAAATGAGGAATTGAACTTTATAGCGATAAAATAAATTACTTAAAATATCGCACTATACAATTCATGGCAACGGGAATACGAATTGCGGTAAATAGGAGAACAACATCAACGATTTGATGCTACACATTGTTGGGAATTAAATCTTCTGAAGATTAAGTATCAAGAATTACAAGTGTTAAAGTTTAGTACTGCTGAGAAGAATACTCTAACAGTTGCAACTGCTAGTGTATATCTATGGACTGTTCAAGTTATAACTAACCGTACTAACTGAAGTTAGTACTGGTAGTATAAAGAAGGTACTGCTAGTCGATACTGCTGAGTGATACCACTGCTGGTTGGATAAGTATTGAAAAGATATTTGTGTAATAAAGTCAAGTATATACGGTAGATAATATCTTTGGACAAAGTGATCAGTAACAAGTTGTGTACACAGATACATGTTGTATCTTATGTACTGACACACTCAAGATAAGTTAGCAAGTAGTTTGATAAGACTTAACAATATTGTAAAGATCTTTCTTATTTGTATAGAAGAAAGATCTTAGGGTGCGTTTGGTTCGTAAGTGGGATTGGAATTGGATTTGGATTTGGGAATGGTTTGAAAGATTGGGGAAAGGTTTGAGGAAAAAAGTAAGAGAGATAAAATATATTATTTAATATAATCATATTTAATTTATTAAATTTATTTTAGTTTTATATTCGTATATATAATTAAATAATAATAAAATTAAAGAATCTAAACTATTTGATTGGTGCAAATTTGGAAAGTGGGTATGTTGTGTCAGATTTTGCAGCAAAGTCGAATGAAAGTGACCAATTTTTAGCGGAATCAATATTTAGCAATCAACCAAAAATCTGGGCCACTTCTTTTGTACCAAACAAATGTTTTTGGGTTTGATACTATACCTACAGTATAAAAACCTCAAACCAAACGTTATCTTAGTCTAGATATATGTGTGACTAAGAGTGAGTTATCAAGTGCTTAAAAAATACCTCTTAAGAACATAGAACAAACACATATATCATAAGTCATAGAAAACATAAGATTCAAGGTCTTTGTAACCCTAGCGATAGTGAAGATCACTCGTATTATCTTGAATAAAATTGAATCGTTTGGTGTTAACATTGCATGTTCTTTGGTCAATATACACAAGCATAACTGTTCCATTTCCATAACAAAAAATTAACCTTCTAAGTGTGATTAAGTAAATTCCGCGTACTTGATCATATTAACTCAACTTATCACATACACAAAGCATTAAAGGTTTAACCACCTACCAGTGTATCGATCACCCTCTCAATTGGTATCAGAGCAAGGCTGATATAGTTGATTTAGAAGAAGAAGAAGATGAAGAAATGAAAGTTGAATCTATTCAGACCAATGTTGCTGCAAAACTACCCATGCTCAAACAGAATGAGTTTGAGATGTGGAGAATGAGGATAGAGCAATATTTCCAAGTGCAAGACTATGCTTTTTGGGAAATCATTGAAGATGGAAACTCTTACCAGCCTACAACCATTTCATCAACAGTGGACGGCAAAGTGGTGACATCTCTGCAGACAAAGCCAACATGTGTAGAAGATAGAATAAAGAAGAAAAATGACTTAAAGGCAAGAAGCATGCTGATGATGACCATTCCTAATGATCGACTTCTAAACTTCAGCAAGTTCAAAGATGCCAAGTCATTATTTGAAGCTATTATTGCCAAATATGGTGGAAATGAAGCCACCAAGAAAACCCACAAGACACTGCTCAAGCAGCAGTTTGAAAACTTCTCCTCTACATACAATGAATCTCTTGATCATAAGTTTAATAGGCTTCAGAATATTGTGAGCCAACTTGCTATTCTTAGGGTTGAAATACATGATGAACTCAAATAAGTACATTTTATTACCGTCATTTATCCTATTTATTTGACTTGTTTTATTATATTATCTGTGAGAATTGATACGGTAATGTTTACTTTTGTAATTCTCAGGTAAAAACAAGTACTATGTGAAACTTGGCGATTTTGGACTAATTATGGAGCAAAACAAGCAAGAAGTTAAGAGGCTACTGAAATGTACAAGATCAAGATCATTCTGCTCCAGATACGCTGCATCTTACTTATTACATACGGCGCATCACTATCAAGATTTCACAAGATATTATCCAAGACAGCAAGGACATGCGCCGCATCTAAGAATGGAGTTACGCCGCATCTTCTGGCGGTGTACGAATATTCCTGAATATATTAATCTTGGACCCCACGCGAAGTTAAGTCAATGCGCCGCATCTACTTATCCTATGCGCCGCATCTAGCCCTCAGACAGAAACTATAAATACCCCAAAGTTAGACGAATTTAGAGACTTTTGGTACGTACGATATACGAAGGACAGAAGCCCTAAGCCGAATTCAGACGAAGTAGCAACACAAGACACACCTTGAACGAAGATACAAGAGCTGTAAGAAGGTCCTGCATGTATTTAATTCATTAAGTAGTTTTGTTTTATTGTATTAGTACACTTTAATTGGTCAGGATTGATGGGCTTGTAATCATGGATTTAACCATGTACTTCGACTCCCCTTAAAATTGCTTTCCCATTAATTAAAGTTTATATGTTGATGTCTTTGGTGACTTTTATTAGTGCATTGATAACCTCTGTGTCTAGCTGAGCATTGCTTGGGTCGCCATGTCCCTTCCTCGCCTATTTATTAGATCGCCTATGCATTCTATCGTCTGTAGAAAAGTAGGAAGAAAGATAAATGGGATAGTCATAAGTAATCATTAAGGGTTTATTCGCCGATAAGATTAGAACCAACGAGTAAGGACTTAATCTCGGTGCGTTGCATCGAACTATACACTTCATATAAAACTAGCAATAAAACAAGTGACAAGCTACTTAACTATCAGGACAGGTCTTCTTATTGTCTCATGTATTTATCTGTGTACGTGTGTGCTACTCGCTGATTCGTGCTTATTAGTTTAGTTTATATTTAATCACAACCAAACCGTGCCAGTCTCTCAGGCTGAACCCCCTTACGTTAGATTAGGTTGTATAGCTAACTTAAGATATTAAAATACTGATTAGAATAACTAGATAATACGTTCCACTCTTAGTGATCGACACTCTACTTACCATTATGTTCATACTGACCGGGTACACTGCTCGTTAAAGTGTGTGTTACTGATAAGTCGGCTAAATATAAATTTAAAACTTGAATACTGCTAAAACCACAACGACATATCGTGGATATAAAATTAGAGCAATACCACGCACGCATTAAGTTTTTGGCGCCGTTGCCAGGGAGTGAATTGTTATTATCTGTTAATTTGATTAGTATTTTAATTAGGTTTTTCTTTTTAATTTTTAATCTAACCGCTAACTCTGTTGTATATTAGGTTAAATTGCATTCATTGTATTATTTTGCATATTTTCTGTTTTTGAGTGTTTTTATTTTTGTTTATTTTCGTTTGTGTTTATTTTTGTTTTTATTTTTCTGTTTTTCTGCATACTGCTATCGTTGTACTGAGCTAATTCAAACGATACGGCGCATCTATTTTCATAGATACGGCGTATTGCGTTTAATTTTTATAAAATACAACGCGTTTAATTAATTCGATACGACGCATCTTTCCCCAAGATACGGCGTATCTGTTTTTAATAAATTTTTTTTTCTAAGCGATAACGCCATACGGCGCATCTGTTTTTACAGATACGGCGTGTTTATTATTTTAATTAAAAACAGTTTTCGAATTATTTAACAGATACGACGTATCGATTTTTATCGATACGGCGCATCTTACTGAATCAAAAATCTTGTATTTTGAAACGTAACAAAAATACGGCGCATTAGCTTTTGTTAATACGACGAATATAATTTGATAAATATAGTTGATTTTTGATATTTTCTTTGATCGGTCCGCTACTCTCGTGCACAAGTTGTTTATTTTCAGGATAAATGATGACTCAAGCATCACCATGAAAGATTACATTCTGAACCAAACTAGGAGACAATAGCTGGAGTGATCAAACCATTGACGACTTAAATGCTGTAATAAGACAACAAGAGTGGAGGAAAACTCAGTACTGGTAACATAGAACGTCTTAAATTCTTGAAATAATTCCAGGTAACCTCTACAATAATTCACCTTGCCTTAAAAAAAAAAAAAAAAAAAAAATAGATCTCTGTCAATTTCACTATACATTTATAATCTTGATTTTGTAAGCTAAAACACGGTATTTGTTCCTAACCCCGGAATAAATCATTATCTACTAAACAATAAGATTATAATTATTCATAAAACAAATATACTTGTTGATCTTATCTTGGATTTATATATATCATATGCCGTTTAACCCCAATTCGATGTATAAGGAATTGTGTTGCGGAGGCCGAGGTACGTTCCTTATTTAAATTTCGTTCACTAACATAGCGATACGGCGGATCTAAATATCCCAAGCGCCGTATCTCTGACCTACTAGGACTCATTGACTAGTCAACGAAATTAAATAGATACGGCGCATTCCAATTTTTCAATGCGGCGCATCGCTTTGCCCTATAAATACGACGGGAATGCGCCGGATCTCAACTTTTTACCCCAAATCCTCACACAGTTAAAACACACACACAGTAAAATTAAACCCTAAATCCGAGCATTTTTCTCAAATCAAACCTCTAATCTGATCTCTTAACCTACTCCTAATCATATAATTAAGGTAATTATTCTATTTCGATTTAATTTTGTTTAATATAAAAATTTGGGTTTATGTGATTAATTCGATTAGGGCTTAAATTATATAGGGATATGATTAGGACTTGCATTAGATGATTTCCCCCGTATTTAATTTGCATAAATCATTGACTTTCTGGCCTAGTTTTATTTGAATATAAATCAGGGTTTTGAATTCGATTTTGAATTTTAGTGGGAAAATGGATTGGTGATGGTATAATAAACTTTTAGAACTTTTATAATTGGTAAATGGAACTGTGATGTTAAGTGGGAGTTTACGTCACGGGTCCGGATTCTTGGAATGAGTGCCTGACCCCTTTTTATGCTGATAGATTGATAGATGCGGCGCATCTTAATTAATTGATGCGGCGTAACGACCTATTTCCAATTTAATATAATTCCATATACGCCGTATTACTAAATTTAGATACGACGCATCTCGATACGCCGTATCTCATTTCTTGCTCCGCATCTCTTATATTTCACAGATACGCCGCACTGATTTATCAGTTGCGCCGTATCTACCATATTTACAGAATGTTTTCTAACCTCAAAGATTTATTGCAGATGGCACTACCCGCAGCTGAGAACAGACATCCATGGCTCAACTTTGAGACTTTTGGACTGACTCCTGATACACTGGATGAGTATTTGAGGAGGCTTAGAGTTATTTACTTCAAGAGGATTTTCAGGGTCTCGGTTCTTGGTGAGGATATTGGATTGATTGGAGGGGGGCATGCTGCTGATAGTTTGCATCGTAGGTTGGAGATGGTGGTTAGTGATGATGATGATGAGGTAGTGTTTAGATCTTTTGCTTGGGAGAGGTTGTTTGGGGTCGATGAGCCTCTTATCAGAGAGCTTATGTTGGAATTCTTCAGTACTGTCCATTACAGGGAGACTGATACAGAGTTGGATACCGCCGACACTTTGGTTTTTAGGTTGGGGGGAGAGCACAGGCAGATGTCGATGAGGGAGTTTATTCTGGCTATAGGGTTACACACTGCTGAGGAGCTTGAGTCTGATGGTTTTGCTAGGTACTGGGCTGACAGCTTGAGGGTAGTTCCTGATAGGGCATTGCTGGGAGATTACTGGGATAAGATCTCTTCAGGGGGTGATATCGCTACTTCCACCCCTTCTTACACACTGATCAGGGAGCCCATGAGGAGGTTGTACCACCGCATGATAGCTTTGACCATTGCTGGGAGAGGTCAGTCACCCGAGAAGGTGACTACTCTTGACCTCTTCCTTCTGAGGAGCATGGACGAGGGGTTGTCGGTGAACATCCCCCACTTTCTGGCACATTACCTCCATCGGGCAGCTGCAGGGAGAGACAGGAGGAGTCAGATGACTGGTGGGCATTTTGTGTCTAGGCTGGCCCGCCATTTTGGAGTGATTGGTGACGAGATCCCTGCCGGTTTAGAGGTCGATGTGACTAGGCTGCCGGTTATTGACAGGGATTATTTGGTTAGACTTGGGATCTGTCAGTTGGCTATGGGGGATTACTTTTGGGTGGCATTGGGCCCCGCTAGACCAGCAGATCCAGAGGCGGAGCAGGGAGGTCCTCAAGGAGCTCCGGCTGCTGCTCCAGCCCATCAGGAGGAGCCACAGGCACCAGTACCCCCACCAGCACCTGTACGCACGATGAGTCAGAGAGTTGAGGCAGTTGAGGGAGAGCTGAGAGCCTTGAGAGGCGTAGTAGATGGTATGAGGAGGGACTCGGAGTGGCTTGTTACGAGTGTGAGCCGACTTTTGGAGCATCAGGGTATTAGCCACACTCGCCCGGATGGTACTCAGGTTAGAGGGGCGACTCTCGCATACACTCGCAGAGTCCGGGCCAGGACAGATGGTGCCAGCACTTCCGGGACCCGCTCAGACGACCCTACTGACCCATGATATCTGGATTTGTTGTGTTTATTGACATTGTTCCACGTATATTATTATTATTATTATCTTGTTGATTGTACTCATTATTATTATCGTATATATTTGATGTTTCAGTTGATATTTCTTATTATGCTTGACAAAGACTGGCATTAAGTTCAGCATGAGAGTACGAGAGGACGTGAGAGATAAACCGTGGAACGAGTCATTTTACAACAGACTATTAACAGTCTGTCTGGTAACTACATGCGCCGCATCTGGTAAACAGATGCGACGCATCCTATCCTTTATTTCGTTTTATTTTATTTTTATTTCAGGCCCGCAGAGGATACGGCGCATCTCAATCCTGAGATGCGACGCATCTCCTGCACTGGTCATATCTTACTTTATTTTTCTGCATTTTTACTTTTAACTTTAAAACTTTTTGTCAGTTTATTTAATGCGGCGCATCCCTGGTTAAGGATGCGACGCATCTTCTATTCTGATTCGTATTTATTCCAGGCTCGATACGGCGGATCTTCTTCCATAAGATACGGCGTATCGACTGACCTGATGATTTTCATTTTAATTTTTATGTTTTATTTTTACTAACTACTAATGTATTATGCAAGTTTGAACTTTCTTAATTTAGGTGTGTTAAAGTATTGGTGGTATTATAGATTCCTGCATTTCCTGTGGATACATCAATTATGAAGCTTAAACGTTCTCATCCACAAGGAAGTTGATTTTTGCTCTTATACAAATAATGGAGGATCATACCGAGCAAATCTCAGGGGAGTTTTTCTGTTCTAATTCTTTTATTTTTCAGTTTTTAATCTTTGATACAAACAACGAGGACGTTGTTTAACTTAAGTGGGGGGATTGGAGAATTAGAACACTTACTTGTCCTAAACTTTTCAAAATATGCTTAAAATGCGCTTAATATATCAAAATTAAAAATTTTTAGCATGTTTTTGTTTAAAGTCTAAATTGCATAGTTGCACACATGACGTTATTTTCAAAAATTGTGACTTTTCAAAATTCACAAATCTATGAGTGTGCCGGTGACTTGTAAACTTTAGAACTTGGCTTGTATACTATTCGAGACCACCATAATAAGTATTATTTTTATAATTGGAATGACTTGTCTAAATTGGTAAATTTCTAGGATTACACCCAAATAGCCTTTATATGTTATGTGTTATTAGCTAACTACACTGGTTAGTTAACCCCCGTATAAACCTTTTGTTACTCTCACTTTTAGAGTAAGATACCCCTAGAAAAACACTCAGAGCCATTCCTTTCGTTTCTTACACCTTTGTTATAATGTTTCGTTACACCTTTACACCTTAGCCTACCCTGTAGATTAAAAGTCCTGTTGGTTAATTGCTTTAGGCAAAGTGTGTTTCCTTACATTACCTGTGTTCGTGTGCGTAATTCATTATCTATGGTTAGGTCGGGAAATTGCACAATGCAATTGTAGTGAAAGTAAATATTGTATATCTTTGAGTTTATTTTTCGTGTGTTTACTACTTTCACTATTACCGTTATTTCTGAAAGTATGAAAAGTATGGAAAAATTATCCGGAAAGAAAGTGATAGAAAAGTTGTGAAATTTTACACATCTATGTTTATGTTTCAAGTTAAAAAAAAAAAAAAAAAAAAAAAAAAAAATCGAAAAAAAATGAGAAAAGAAAAAGAAAAAGAAAAAGTTGGATGTTTATTTTAACCAGCTTATATAAAGTTTTGTATTAAGTGGTCGATATCACCACTATTTGTTGTATATTATATTTATGGATTGAATGGGAGTTGAACGTTATGGGAACGCCAACTAAAGGTTATTCTTTGATTGAGATCTTGTTGAGTATAATTCGTGTCTACCTAAAGCGTGTGTTTCAAGTGTTAAAGCGTGAGTTATTCTATGATATGAGTCTTATTCATGGGATGGTTGGGATAGTAATTAACCACACTTAGGATTTTAATTTATCTGTTTTGTTTATTTTTCATTTTACACCAATTTGTATCCAAATATTATCCATACCCTATATTATTCTTTATCCAAACCTTTGATTTATTGAGATTAGGGATTTGAGCAATCTTAAGTATCGTAGTCGTGGATTCGGCTATGTATTTATGATTTTGTCCCTTTTTGATGTAATATTATTGGTGAAGATTACTTGGTCCTATCTTTAGCCTATTCGAGTTAAGGATTTGAGCAATTGCAAGTATCGTGTTCGTGGATTCGATCATGTATTTGTGATTTTGTCGCCTTTTCTGGAATTTGAGATCGATAGAGATTAAGAAGAATGATTAACCCTTAAACCTCAAACCCTTTTTACCGCTTTAGACTTGTTATTCCTTGGCTTTAGTGGAGGAGATGCGTATACTTGCCAAGCTTATGATAGAATATTCGTCACGACTGGACAGTTAAACGATTAGATTTGCTTTTATCAATATATTTTATTCTACTTCTAATTCGTTAAGTGTTTGGTTGTGTGATTATGACAAAAATGAATACATGCTTAAATATAAAAATAAATCCTAACATCTTTTAGGATACATTTTCATAAGATTAATTCTAAGGTTTACTTGGGGACAAGTAAAGTTCAAGTGGGGGATATTTGATGAACTCAAATAAGTACATTTTATTACCGTCATTTATCCTATTTATTTGACTTGTTTTATTATATTATCTGTGAGAATTGATACGTTAATGTTTACTTTTGTAATTCTCAGGTAAAAACAAGTATTATGTGAAACTTGGCGATTTTGGACTAATTATGGAGCAAAACAAGCAAGAAGTTAAGAGTCTACTGAAATGTACAAGATCAAGATCATTCTGCTCCAGATACGCCGCATCTTACTTATTACATACGGCGCATCACTATCAAGATTTCACAAGATATTATCCAAGACAGCAAGGACATGCGCCGCATCTAAGAATGGAGTTACGCCGCATCTTCTGGCGGTGTACGAATATTCCTGAATATATTAATCTTGGACCCCACGCGAAGTTAAGTCAATGCGCCGCATCTACTTATCCTATGCGCCGCATCTAGCCCTCAGACAGAAACTATAAATACCCCAAAGTTAGACGAATTTCAGAGACTTTTGGTACGTACGATATACGAAGGACAAAAGCCCTAAGCCGAATTCAGACGAAGTAGCAACACAAGACACACCTTGAACGAAGATACAAGAGCTGTAAGAAGGTCCTGCATGTATTTAATTCATTAAGTAGTTTTGTTTTATTGTATTAGTACACTTTAATTGGTCAGGATTGATGGGCTTGTGATCATGGATTTAACCATGCACTTCGACTCCCCTTAAAATTGCTTTCCCATTAATTAAAGTTTATATGTTGATGTCTTTGGTGGCTTTTATTAGTGCATTGATAACCTCTGTGTCTAGCTGAGCATTGCTTGGGTCGCCATGCCCCTTCCTCGCCTATTTATTAGATCGCCTATGCATTCTATTGTCTGTAGAAAAGTAGGAAGAAAGATAAATGGGATAGTCATAAGTAATCATTAAGGGTTTACTCGCCGATAAGATTAGAACCAACGAGAAAGGACTTAATCTCGGTGCGTTGCATCGAACTACACACTTCATATAAAACTAGCAATAAAACAAGTGACAAGCTACTTAACTATCAGGACAGGTCTTCTTATTGTCTCATGTATTTATCTGTGTACGTGTGTGCTACTCGCTGATTCGTGCTTATTAGTTTAGTTTATATTTAATCACAACCAAACCGTGCCAGTCTCTCAGGCTGAACCCCCTTGCGTTAGATTAGGTTGTATAGCTAACTTAAGATATTAAAATACTGATTAGAATAACTAGATAATATGTTCCACTCTTAGTGATTGACACTCTACTTACCATTATATTCATACTGACCGGGTACACTGCTCGTTAAAGTGTGTGTTATTGATAAGTCGGCTAAATATAAATTTAAAACTTGAATACTACTAAAACCACAACGACATATCGTGGATATAAAATTAGAGCAATGCCACGCACGCATCAATACCTCAAGAAGATTTGAACTCAAAATTTCTGACAAGATTACCAGAAGAGTGGGCTATGCATGTTGTTGTCTGGAAGAACAAGCCAGACCTTGATACAATGGAGCTGATAGATTTGTATAGCAACTTTAAAATTGTGGAGCAAGATTTGAAGAAGAATGGAGGTACTAGTTCTAATACTGGGAACATGGCATTTATGTCAACTCCTAGTACCTCAAAATCAAGTGAAGAGGTGAAAGTTGTTGATGGTGTTGGTGTTGCTAGTTCATCAAGCAGTACCATGGGTATTTTGGATGAAAAGACTTGTTGTGCATTTCTTACAAGTCAAAATAATGGGTCCATGCTCACCTATGAAGACCTCCAAGAGATCAATGATGATGATCTGGAGGAAATGGACCTAAAATGGCAAATTTCTCTTCTTAGCATGAGAGCCAAGAAGTTCTATCAAAGGACGGGGAAGAAGCTCTTAATCAGCAACACTGATACTGCTGGTTTTGATAAGTCAAAGATAGAGTGCTATAACTGCCACATGATGGGGCACTTCTCAATAGATTGTAGAAGGCCAAGGCAGCAATATAGAAAGAACAAAGGTTTTGGAAGCACATCCAAAACTAGGGAGGTTTCTGAGCCAAACTCAAAAGCTATTGTAGCTATTGATGGGCTAGGTTTTGATTGGAGTTTCATGGCTGATGAAGAAGAAGATTCTTCACAGATGGCACTCACGGATTTTTGTTGGGAATTAAATATTCAAGAAGTTTAATATCGGGTTCTACTCAAAGAAATACTCTAAGTATCACTACAAAAAAACTGGCTTTCAGAGACTGAATTTCTAGGGACTGATATATCAGTCGCGGATACATAGCATCGGTAACTGAAACATCAGTTACTGATACTTTTAAGGACTGACCTTTTGTTGACTGATTGCGGCGACTAAAATTCAGTCCTCAATTCAGTGACCCCATATCTGAGACTAAATTTCAGTTACTAATATGCCTGTACAGGAAAAAAATTTGGAGGAAAATTTGTTAGTGACTGAATAAGGGTGACAATTCAGTCTCTAGTACATGTACATCATATCTAAGACTAAATTTCAGTTACAAATATATTTGCACAATAAAAAATTTTGGAGGAAAATTTGTTAGTGACTAAATTATAGTCACGGTTCTGTCCCTAATACATGGAGATCATAGCTAAGACTAAGTTTCAGTTACAAATATGTCTAGACAATACAAATGTTTGGAGGGAAAGTTTTTAGTGACTGAATTTCAGTCACAGCTGCGTCCCTATTACATGGACATCATACCTAAGACTAAAATTCAGTTACAAATATGTTTGCGCAATTAAAAAAGTTTGGAGGGAAATTTGTTAGCGACTGAATTTGAATCACAACTCAGTCCCTAATACATGGATATCATAGCTAAGACTAAAATGTATAAAAATATATTAAAACGGACTAAAACGTTTAAAAACTTATAAAAATGGACGAAAACGTTTAAAATCAGACGAAAACGTATCAAAACGTAAAAATCGGACAAAAACGTATAAAAATGGACGTAATCGTAAAAAACGGACTAAAATGGATGAAAACGTATAAAAACGTTTAAATATAATAGACAAAAACTGATGAAAACATAAAAATACGGATGAAATCGTATTCAAACGAACGAAAACGGATGAAAACATATAAAAACGTAAAAAAAGGACTAAAATGGATGAAAACGTATAAAAACGTAAAAAAAGGGCGAAAACGTAAAAAACAAGTCGAAAATGTAAAAAACGGAAGAAAACGTATAAAACCGTAAAAAAGGGACTAAAATGTATAAAAACGGACGAAAACGTAAAAAAACGAACAAAAATAGATAAAAAAGACAAAAACGGACGAAAATGGATTACCGACAGAATATTCGGTTCTATATATTATAATGTACTACACTTGTTTTTAAGACCTACATATTTTTGTATCGTCGTTAGTAATTGTAAGTTTGTATATAAACCTATTTACGGATTGCTATTTATGTGTAACACTTAGGGGTTCACGCATGAAACCTCGGTTTATACCCCCGTGACGTGGGAACTCGAGCAGAATTCAAGTTTCAGACATTCATAACATCTTTAGTATTCACCGATGGCTTTCATTTTGAGTGTTGACAATTTAAGACGTGTAATCAGGATAATGACATCAATCAGTTGCTTCATCGAGCGCGACATCCCTTTTAAAGAAACGACTATTACGTTCTTACCATATATAATAAGTCGTGGTGCCTATAGCAATCGTCAATCCACTATACTATACACACTACTTCCATTCAAGATAATAACAAGAAAGTTGCATATAGGCATATAACCAATCAACGCACTCTACTTTACACACCACGTAGACCATCAGATTGCCTTTACGGGTTCTCACAACCCTAAAGGTCTCCTTATATATACTAGACCATTTTCTCGAAATAGTCCAAGCCAATCCCAAGCAACATATCCTGCTTTGGGAACTCCACATTCAAGTCTATTATCCTCTAGGGTAATTGACACAAACCAACTGAGCCGACTCGTGAGCGTTACCCCAACTCGTGACTCTTGTTACCTTTTGGGGTCTTTACCGAACGTGGGAAACCGAATGGTCGACCAACCCAAACCCTCAATACATACCATACGTAATTGTTGAGTTTATCCATATTTACTTCCATCTATGTGTATGACTTGATTTTATCCATAGGATAAGCTTTGGATGTTAAGTAATTTTACATTGATATTCATATGTTTAGACGCCTTACGTATGAGTGATTAGGGATACATAAATGTCACTAATCGCATAAACGCTTGTTAGACTATTAGGTTAAAGTATCGAGTTTTTCGAGCTGAATTCAAATATTATCTTATAATTCAATCATAATGGTTTAAAAGACAAGTCATTCCAAATAAATCTAGTTTTCCGAATACTTTTTTATAAATGTAGAAATACGCTTTGGTACAAATTTGTTTTACATAATCTACGTCTATATAAATATTAATTTAAACTAGTTCTTATAAACAAAATTATATAAAAAATATGAAGCTAAAATAAAATTTAGATATTTTTCTCCCTCTCGTTCTTCCCTCTTACAATTTTTCCCCAAAATCAAAACCACAAAGTTCCCCCTTATTTCTCCATTTTTTTCATTTTTTTGGCTAACTACCCGCCCATCTCTCTTTATAATCAGCATCATCAGCATCATCAGCATCATCGTTCATATCATAATCTACTACTTGAACCGATTCAATCTGAATTCACCATCACTCGATTCACATCAAGGTTAATTTAACTCTACGATCTGTTATTTAATTCGTTTTCATAATATGTCGGTTCCGTTATTTTCCTGATTTTTATTTCAGTTTCATGATTGAATTAACATGATCATTAGCTGTTAAGTCATTATATATAGTTTTGTTCATGTGATTAGTGATGTTTAGATTGAACTTGTGAATTTGGTCTTTTTGGTGATTTGATTTGTATAATTTGTGGTTTCAGAAGGTCAAGGGTTCAGTTTCGACAAAACAAGCAACTCTTTGGTTAGTATCTTTTAACTGTCTGATGATAATAAGGGTGGTGTTTGGGATTGTTGTTTATGATTGTTTTAAGCAATTTCATAACAAGCACTTTCACACGTGCTTATAAGTAAGTGCTTATTTCAGCAGAAATAAGCATGTGTTTTTACATCCGAAGTGCATATTGAGTTAAAAAAAACTCAGTAAGCTAATAAGCACATGAAAAATGTAATCCCAAACACTCTAAAAACTGTATTTTGGCGATTTGGGTTTTTTTCGCATCCTGTTTTAGTTAGTGTATTCTTTTATGTACATATGAGTTATTAAAAGATGACTTTGTGACCTACACTATCCTCATCGGTTACCAGGGTTATGATGACATCGAAAAGGAGATCCCAGACCCAGATGCCAAGAAGGTTCGTGTTTATTTTCAGCATTCTGTTTTTGAATTGTAAAGCTTTCTGGGATTAATTTCTGACAAAAATAAATAAAAACTCTAGCCAGAAGATTGGGATGAAGAGGAAGATGGTGAGTGGACCGTCCCAACTATTCCAAACCCAGAGTACAAGGGCCCATGGAAGGCAAAGGTTTGTGGATTTTTCCTTTCGGTGCATATCTTTTATACTAATTAGTAGTATGCATTTTCTAAAATTTATTTCCCTTGACAGAAAATCAAGAACCCTAACTGAAGATTGGGGATCTTAAAAGCTTTTTGTTTGCTTTTTTTCTCTTTATGCAGATCAGCAGACCTGAAGATTGGGGAAAAACTTCTGATCCAAGGAAATATTTTGTACAGTTCTACGGTACTGAAGAAATGTAAGTACTTGCTACGCGTAATGGTTGTTTTCGTAGTGAAAATATAACATCTTGTTTTGGCTACCATTTAGAGAAAAAAATGACTTTGTTGATGAGGCGTGGCAAGGGTCATTGAAACACGTTATGTTTATAAATGATGTCAAAGGCAACTGAATGTATAGCACATTCTTAGAACTATGCTGCTATATTGAATAGGGTTTTTCGATTTATAAGAATAAATTGTTGAGGAAGTATAAGTAGGTTACGTATTGATTAATTGATTGCTGGTTTGATAAATCATCCGAAAGTAGTTAAATTATCTATCACATATAACTTAGAAGTCTTATGTTTCTCTACGTGTTCACTATTGCAGAGTATTTGTAACTCCGGCCGATATTCAGCCATTTACGAGCGAGTCTAAAGACAAAGTGCTGCATAAATGTAAAGGGAAGACAGTTAAATTCTTTTCCCAAGCCGTGAAGGAAATTTGTGAAATATATGATGGTAATGACGGACAAACTTCCTAGCCTGATGCTAATTCTACAGAGATAGTGGACGAGGAGATGAGAACTAATGGTCCCAGTGGTGAAACCTCGTCTAATGATAATGCAAACCATGGCCTTGGATTAGAAAGGTGTTCTCGCACACAAAGGGGAATGTATTACCAGGATGAACAGCCCAACGTCTCACGTTAATGATAATGCTCTTCAAGTGAAGGGTACGTCTATCTTCGCTCTGTGTTTTGTGTGTGTTACCTGTGTTTTGTTCTATATTGATATGACTTCAAGTGAAGGGTAAGTCTCACTGATTTGACTTTGGTATTGTAGCCTCTATGTCTCTCATGCATATATTTTAACCCATGTGTTTAAGGGTTTTATCTATCCAGCATGCAGAAAATTGTGACTGCGCTGAGAGCGGGAGCTGAATGTGCAGAAGTACCTGTTCCTAATTGTGTTCTTGCTGCGGGAAGTCTTCCGGGGGTTGCTGCAGCTGAATAAATTGGCATGCCATGTGTTGTTCTTCGCAGCAGGTATGCGTATAATAAATTTATCTTTTTTACCTTGTTTGTACCCTTCTGACAATATATTTTGCCAATTTCTCAAAATTGATGTGATTATAATTTTGCTTTATACGATGTATGTAGCTAATGTCAATACATGTAGATGTTATAAAAATGTAGTTGCATCAGCTTGTATCCTTACTCGGTTTAGGAGCAGGGTGGGACTAATATACAAAGTTTAATGTGATTATAATTTTGCTTTATTAGTTGCATGCTTTAGCTTATTATGCTTTCTGTTGCATAGCATTTTTGTGAGCCATGACCAGTCTAAATCAATTGTGCTTGCAACATATTTTGTTGCAATTTGCTGGTAAATAAGAACTTCAAAATTGATCGATACCATGGCATGAAGGTGCTGTAATGCTCAGAAACCAATAGTTTCCTCTGCGGAATATTCCACGTTGTACAGGCGGTTACCTAGATAGGATAGATGAGGTGGGCTCTCTCTGTTCTTCCTAATCATGAGTCAGCCATTCAGCTAGCTGCAATGCATTCTCTGTTGCGTTGTTATGGGGGATGTGCATTCTCAGCTGCAGTCCACACTTATTATGCCATGAGACATCCATCCGTTCCATGACATCTCTTAGTTCATTGTATAAGGTTTGTTGCTGATTTACTGGTCTATTGCTTATAGTTTTAACAGATTGGTCTTTTATATACATTTTTTTGTAAGGTAGATTGGTCTATTATATATGGTGAAACTGTAAACAAATAATTTATGCAAATGTCCTGTGGAAATTTGGCCAACTTTGGGGTAGTATTTTACTATTTTTCCATGTTGGGCTCTATAGAAGGTATTTTGATATTTGTACTATATTTCGTCTGTATTTGACTTTATTTTTTTGGCTATATATAGGATTTGATTTTGTCTATATAGAAGATGAAAGAGATGCTGAAGATGCAATTCGCGCGCTTGATCGCTATGAATTTGGCAGGAAGGGACGCCGACTTCGTGTTGAGTGGACAAAGGTAAAATATATTTGAAGTTTATCTGCTGCTTTATTTGTCCTTCGCGTTTTCTTTATTTAGTTTTTTATATATTAATGTTATATATTTTTATTGGTTTCTTGCAGCAAGAACGCAATGTTAGACAGCCTCCAACCTCTAGAAGGTCTTCATCCAACTCGAGGCCCTCAAAAACCCTGTTTGTTATCAATTTTGAGAAATTGACAAAATTCTTGAGCCAAAAATTTCCAGACTTCGAGAGCACAATAGACTCACCAAATACTACTGAAGGTGATGGTAACGGTGATGGTAACGATGATCCATTCACCGATAGTGATATATAGGACGTTCAAATTTATTTCTATTGAATTTGGTTTTATTTTTAAACATATTGAATTGTAAACTCTTGTTATTTGGATTGGTGATTATTATGCTTTAAAGAAATATTGTTATTATTATTGTTTATGGTTTGGAGTTTTATATACTATTGTAAGGGGTCATGTATGCATTGTGAATGGGGACTGAATTAAATTGTATTTGCCACTAACTTTTAGTTTATAATAGAAATATAATGGAACGGCGCCATCATATTGGAGACTGATTTGAATGTTATTTTGTATCGATTAACATATATTTTGAAACTAATTTTCAGTCACTAGAAAAACAAATTAAGGACTAATTCATCTGTTTTTTGTGACTAACAATCAGTCTTTAAAGCCTTTCATCGGAGACTAATCAGTTTTTAAATCCTATTAAACAACGAAACGTATTAGGGACTATAAACAATGTTTATGGACTAATTTTCAGTCCCTAAATCCATGTGTTAGTAACTGATCTAACATAGTATTGGCGACTGACTTTTCAGTCGCCGATAATATGCATTGGGGACTGAAATAACATGATACCAACCCATAGAAATAAGGACTGACTTTTTTATTTTGGAGACTGATCTCTGGTCCTCGTTGGTTTGATACAACAAGGACTGAATTTCAGTTGATAACGTCACTTTCCGCAACTAAGCTTCTACCACTGATTAGTGACTAGCAAAATCAGTCCTTGATAGACCATTCGTAACTGATCATGGTGTATCGGAGACTGATTTTTCAGTCTCTGAAAGCCTGTTTTTTTGTAGTGTATGATTCTGCTGCTAGAGCATTTGATTCTGCTGCTAGCGTTAACATTCTACTGCTGAGTGTTTCTGCTGCTAGTGTTATGATTCTGCTGCTGGTGATTAACTTTTTTGCTGCTGAGTGGATAAGTATGAAAAGATATTATGTGTATTAAAGTCAACAATATACGGTAGATAATATCTTACCCCATGTGATCAGTCATAATGTTATATTCACAGAACAAGTTGTAAACATAGATACAAGTTGTATCTTAATGACTGACACTCTCAAAGCAAGCATTCGATAAGACTTGACAATATTGTAAAGATCTTTCTTGTGTTATAAAAGAAAGATCTTAGACTAGTGATACATACGACTAAGTGACATAATAGTGTGTGAATAATTAAGTGCTTAGAAAATAACTCTCAAGAACATAGAACAAATATCACAAGTCATAGAAAACATAAGATTCAAGGTCTTTGTAACCCTAGTGATAGCGAAGATCACTCGTATTATCTTAAATAATATTGAATCGTTTTGGTGATAACATTGCATGTTCTTTGTTCAATATACACAAGCATAACTGTTCCATTTCCACAACACAAATATCCTTCTAGGTGTGATTAAGTAAATTCCGCGTACTTGATCATATTAACTCAACTTATCATATACACAAAGCAACAAAGGTTTAACCACCTTACAGTGTATCGAACCCCCCTCAATTGGTATCAGAGCAAGGCTGATATAGTTGATTTAGAAGAAGAAGAAGAAGAAGAAGAAGAAGAAGAAGAAGAAGAAGAAGAAATGGACGTTGAATCAATTCAGACCAATGTTGCTGCAAAAATACCCATGCTCAAACAGAATGAGTTTGAGATGTGGAGGCTAAGGATAGAGCAATATTTCCAAGTGCAAGACTATGCACTTTGGGAAATCATTGAAGATAGAAACTCTTACCAGCCTACAACCATTTCATCAACAGTGGACGACAAAGTGGTGACAACTCTGCAGACAAAGCCAACAACTGCAGAAGATAGAATAAAAAAGAAAAATGACTTAAAGGCAAGAAACATGCTGATGATGACCATTGCCAATGATCCACTTCTAAACTTCAGCAAGTTCAAAGATGCCAAGTCATTATTTGAAGCTATTATTGCCAAATATGGTGGAAATGAAGCCACCAAGAAAACCCACAAGACACTGCTTAAGCAGCAGTTTGAAAACTTCTCCTCTACATACAATGAATCTCTTGACCATATGTTTAACAGGCTTCAGAATATTGTGAGCCAACTTGCTATTCTTGGGGTTGAAATACCTCAAGAAGATTTGAAAGCAAAATTTCTGAGAAGCTTACCAGAAGAGTGGGCTATGCATGTTGTTGTCTGGAAGAATAAGCCAGACCTTGATACAATGGAGCTGATAGATTTGTATAGCAACGTTAAGATTGTGGAGCAAGATTTAAAGAAGAATGGAAGTACTAGTTCTAATACAGGGAACATGGCTTTTATGTTAACTCCTAGTACCTCAAAATCAAGTGAAGAGGTGAAAGTTGTTGATGGTGTTGGTGCTGCTAGTTCATCAAGCAGTACGATGGGTATTTTGGATGAAAAGACTTGTTGTGCATTTCTTACAAGTCAAAATAATGGGTCCATGCTCACCTATGAAGACCTCCAAGAGATCAATGATGATGATCTGGAGGAAATGGACCTGAAATGACAAATTTCTCTTCTTAGCATGAGAGCCAAGAAGTTTTATCAAAGGATGGGGAAGAAGCTCTTAATCAGCAACACTGATGCTGCTGGTTTTGATAAGTCAAAGATAAAGTGCTTTAACTGCCACATGATGGGTCACTTCTCAAGAGAATGTAGAAGGCCAAGGCAGCAAGATAGCAAGAACAAAGGTTTTGGAAGCACATCCAAAACAAGGGAGGTTTTTGAGCCAAACTCAAAGGCTATGGTATCTATTGATGGGCTAGGTTTTGATTGGAGTTTCATGGCTGATGAAGAAGAAGATTCTTCATAGATGGGACTCATGGCTTTTTTTACTACTGAGGTACAATCTCATAAAGCTTGTTCAAATGCTTGTACTGCTCTTAAAGAATTACAAACTTTAATCAAACATTATGATGAACAAACGAAAGAGCTAAGTAAAACACATCAAAACTACATTAATTATAAGTGTGGTTTAGAATTAACAGAAAAGCAGATCTTATACTACAAAGAAAATGAACTTGCTTTTTCTGATGACAAAGCTCTACTTAGACAAGACATATTCTTTAAAGATACTGAAATTAAGCTTTTAAGAGAGGCTTTTGATAAGGTCAAAAAGGAAAATGGAAACATTCACTTGACTACACAGACACTAGAACATGCTTCTAATGGTGTGACCAACATGATAGAATGTCAAGTGATTAATAGAGCTAAGTCAGGAGTAGGATATAAGAGTGTCCCACCTCCATACAGAGGTATCCCTAAACCCCCAGGGATTGACCTAGAAAATTCAGGTGTCCCTGAATTTCAACAACCTGAGCTACAATATGGTGTACAACCAAAGACCAAGCTAGTTGTTGATGAACCTAAGAAAGTAAGTGAAAGTTTAAGTAAAACTTTACTTTCTGAGGACAAGGTGTCCTCTGATAGAAGATCAGATAAAGTAGTCATTGAAGACTGGGTATCTGATGATGAAGAAGATGAACAGGTTATGTCTAAACCTGAAGTAGTTAAGAAAGCAGGAACAAGGGTTCCTAAAGTGATAAAAAAGGATACTGTTAAGCCTAGAACAAACATTAAACATGTTAGGCAACCAGTTAAATATTGTGAACAATATAGATCCACTAGCAAGCCCAGAGGTAACCAAAGAAATTGGAATGGCCTCAAGTCTAACCAATTAGGTGATGACTTTTTCTTTTATAATAAAGCTTGTTACACATGTGGTAGTTTTGATCATCTTGCAGCTTTCAGTAACAAATGGGTATCTGGGCATGAAAAAAATAGGGTGAATTTCAAAAGGCAAACTCCTCAAACTCACTTTCACTCTAAGATTAAGAGAACAAAACCCAGAGCAGTTACCAAAGCAGTTTCTGCTGCTAGACCATTCATGACTGTTAACCCAAGACCAACAGTTAAAAATGCAAAATCTTTTTATACAAATGCATCAAAGACTGTTCAAAGGCCCATTCAATCATAAGCAGTGGTCCAAAAACAAGTTTGGAAAATTAAGGGAACAATTACAAAGCTAGCAGTTTCTGCTGCTAAGCATGTAGTTTATTCTGCTGCTAGGGAAAACAGGGCAAATGCTGTTAAGGCCTCAGCATGTTGGATTCTTAAATCCAATGTTGCATCAACTGTTCTAAAGAGATTAAATTTCATTGATGCAAGAGGCAGATCCAAGTCAGTAATGGCTTGGGTCCCCAAAAGAAATTGATACTTCTCAATTCTGTGCAGTAACATTCAATTGCTAAACAAGAGGATCGAGGATACTCTGAAAATGGATGTTCAAGGCACATGACAGACAACAAGTCTTATCTCTCAGATTTTCAATCAATAGATGGAGGCTATGTTACCTTTGTAGGAGGTGTTGGTGGTAAAATTTTTAGTAAAGGTACCATCAAAACTGGAAATTTAGATTTTGAAGATGTGTACTATGTACAAGAGCTAAATTATAATCTTTTTAGTATCTCACAAATGTGTGACAATAAGAACAAAGTTCTTTTCTGTGACACTGAATGTCTTGTACTTTCTCCTGATTTTAAAATGCCTGATGAAAGTCAAGTGCTTCTTAAAATTCCTAGCAATGGCAATATGTACAGTGTAGACATGAAGAACATTGTTCCTAAAAAGGATTTAACTTGTCTTGTTGCAAAGGCCACATTGGATGAATCAATGGTATGGCATAGGAGGCTTGGTCATATTAACTTCAAAACCATAAATCAGATTGTTAAGAATGGTTTGGTAAGAGGTTTACCTCAAAAATGATTTGAAAAAAATCAACATGCATTGCTTGTCTTAAAGGCAAACAACACAAAGCCACTTGTAAGCCCAAGATTTTTAACTCTATTAATCAATCATTGTTTATGCTTCATATGGACTTGTTTGGTCCTACAAATTTTAGAAGTATGCAACATAAGAGATATTTTCTAGTTATTACTGATGAATATAGTAGATTTACATGGGTTTTCTTTTTAGCTACTAAGG
Source organism: Artemisia tridentata subsp. tridentata (assembly GCA_021014915.2). Lineage (NCBI taxonomy): Eukaryota > Viridiplantae > Streptophyta > Magnoliopsida > Asterales > Asteraceae > Artemisia > Artemisia tridentata. The sequence continues at coordinate 226,438,167 of CP139506.1, read as the reverse complement.
ATGAGACACCTAGCATCCTTAAGACTTTCATTACAGAGATAGAAAACCTAGTAGACAAGAAAGTAAAAGTCATTCGATGTAATAATGGGACAAAGTTCAAAAATAGAGTTATGGATGAATTCCGCAAAGAAAAGGGTATTAGGAGAAAATTTAGTGTTGCTAGAACTCTATAACAGAATCGAGTTGCTGAAAGGAAAAATAGAACACTAATAGAAGCTGCTAGAACTATGTTAGCTGATTCTAAGCTACCTATAACTTTTTGAGCTGAAGTAGTAAACACTGCTTGCTATGTCCAGAATAGAGTTTTAGTTGTTAAGCCTCACAATAAGACATCATATGAGCTTTTTAGTGGTAGAACTCCTGCAATAGGATTTCTTAGACCTTTTGGATGTCATGTGACAATTCTAAATACCTTAGACCATCTTGAAAAATTTGATGGCAAAGCAGATGAAGGATTCTTAGTTGGATATTCTCTCAATAGTAAAGCATTTAGAGTATACAACTTAAGAACTAAGAAAGTAGAAGAAAACCTACATGTGGAATTTTTAGAGCATAAATCCAATGTAGTAGGTGAAGGTCCGAATTGGCTATTTGATCTAGAGTCATTAACCCATTCTATGAATTATGTGCCTGTTGTTGCAGAAACAAATGATTTTTCAGATTCACAAACAACAAATGAGGCAGGGTTAGACAAAGAGACAAATCAAGATCATATTTGGATGCCAATAAGTACTAGTGTGGATTGAATTTCAACAAATGATGAGTCTTCTTCTGGTAAAGCCAAAGAAGATGTTGAAAGTGAACACAAGGAAGATGAAACAAAGGAACAACAAAATGTTTCTGCTGATGATAGTGCTGCTGAGACAGAGCATTCTACTGCTAGGCTTAATTTTTCTGCTGCTAGGCCTAATGTTTCTGCTGCTGGCCCTTCAGACTCAAATGAAGCAAATTTCTCAGATAATGAGGTGGATTTGAGCAATATCACACCTAACTTTCAAGTTCCTTCAACCCCACACACAAGGATTCACAAAGTCCACTCCTTAGAAAATGTGATTGGAGATGTACAATCAGGTGTGAAGACAAGACAACAACTGATGTCTTCAGACCAACAAGGGCTTCTTGATGCCCTTTATGCTTCAAAGCAGCATGAGTTTTCAAACTCTTGCTTGTTTGTATGTTTTCTCTCACAAGATGAACCAAAGAACATTCTGAAAGCCTTAGATGATTCAAGTTGGGTAGAAGCTATGCAAGAGGAGCTTCTTCAGTTCAAGATTCAGAAGGTATGGGTGCTAGTTGATTTACCTAAGGATGCAAAGGTAATTGGCACTAAATGGGTTTTCAAGAATAAAAGGGATGAAAGGGGAATAGTGATTAGGAATAAGGCTAGATTAGTAGCCCAAGGGTACACACAACAAGAAGGGATAAACTATGATGAGGTTTTTTCTCCAGTAGCAAGACTTGAGGCAATTAGGCTTTTCTTAGCTTATGCTTCATTTTTAGGCTTCACAGTTTACCAAATGGATGTCAATAGTGCATTTTTCTATGGTACTATTGAAGAAGAGGTGTATGTCTCACAACCTCCAGGGTTCGTTGATCCTGACCATCCAAACAAAGTGTACAGAGTTGTAAAGGCTCTTTATGGCCTTCATCAGGCACCTAGAGCTTGGTATGAAACACTGGCTTCCTATTTAAAAGAAAATGGATTTCAAAGAGGAAAGATTGATCAGACACTTTTCATAAAACAGCACAAGAAGGATCTTCTGTTAGTGCAGGTGTATGTGGATGACATTATCTTTGGGTCTACAAGGAAGGAGATGTGTTTAGAGTTCGAGAAGCTTATGCATGATAAGTTTCAGATGAGTTCCATGGGGGAACTTACATTCTTTTTCGGTTTGCAAGTTAAACAGTCATATGAAGGCATATTTATTAGTCAAGATAAATATGTTGCTGAGATACTAAGGAAGTTCAACTTTGCTGATTCAAAAATGGCAAGCACACCAATGGACTCTGAGAAGCCACTTCCTAAAGACTTAGATGGAGAAAATGTAGATGTACACACTTACAGATCTATGATAGGCTCTTTGATGTATCTCACATCATCAAGACCTGACATCATGTTCTCTGTTTGTGCTTGTGCAAGATTTCAAGTAACTCCAAATGTTTCTCATTTAACAGCAGTCAAGAGGATTTTTAGATATCTCAAGGGTCAACCAAGGTTGGGTCTATGGTATTCAAGGGAGTCACCTTTTGGCTTGGTAGCATTCTCAGATAGTGATTATGCTGGTGCTAGCTTGGACAGAAAGTCAACAACTGGAGGATGTCAATTCCTTGGGTGTAGACTTATCTCATGGCAGTGTAAGAAGCAAACTATTGTGGCTACTTCAACAACTGAAGCTGAATATGTAGCTGCTGCAAGTTGCTGTGCTCAATTCTTATGGCTTCAAAACCAACTTCTTGACTATGGGTACAATTTCATGAACACTGTTATTCATATTGATAATAGTAGTACTATTTGCATAATTAAAAATCCAGTGCAACATTCTAAAACAAAACACATTGAAATTAGACATCACTTTATAAGAGACTGCAATGAGAAAAGATTAATTCAAGTTCTTAAAATTGCTTCAGAATACAACTTTGCAGATCTGCTGACCAAAGCTTTTGATGTTGGAAGGTTTCTGTACTTGGTAGCAAGTATTGGAATGCTTAATCCTCAATGATTTTAAACTTTGTGTTTTTGTAAATAAATTTTTGTTTGTGCTGCTGGCTTTAAAAGATACTACTGCTATTACAAAAGTTTGTGCTGCTAGTACAAACTTAAATTGTGTTATTCATATAGTTTGTAACACCCCAACCCGACAAGGGTAAAGATGTCACAACAATGGTTTCATATCAGAACAAACACAAGCATATGACATAAATAATACAATTGAATTTCAATGGTTACAATGAAAAGTCTGAAACTACAAGGTTACAAATGAGATATACAATAATTACTAAGTCTGAAAATAAGCTCTTCTAGTCATTTCTATTTATAAATAGCTATCAAGGTCTTCTAAGTCCAAGGTACTCTCCACTCATACCCAGCTTCCAAACTAAAACCTGCCGCAGGAAAAGAAATGCGGCTTTGCTTAAAAAGCCTAGTGAACAGATATAAAGGTAGCAAGCAGTAATAATGGAATGGTGGAGTAAGTGAAACAATGCAAGGTATAACAAGAGTTAGGAAAGAAGGAAAAATAAAAGGTTAAGCAGATATATCAAGAGTTAAGAAATAGTTACAATAGATAAGAGTAAAGGGAACAATAATCCCAACCCGAGCCCAAGTCAAATCAAGTCAAGTCAAGTATTAAGTCAAGTGTCAGGTCAAGTATGTATCCGGAGGGGTGACCTCGGGATACTAAGTACAAGGTTATAAGGTAAAGGAAACAGTAATCCACTACGAGCCCAAGTCAAGTCAAGAAATCAAGTAGCAAGGTGTACGGAGGGGAGACCTCGGTACCAAGTACAATATGAGGGGATACCTCCAAGGGGTGGAGTCATGAGCTCCCAAGATGTGAAAGACGTGTATCGCACACACCATCAGTCACCAAGTATAACAAGTAATATAAACAAGTCAAGTCAAGTCAAGTCAAATCTAGGATGCATCCATACGCCCCAGGTGGCCAAAGTCTGCCTCTACGTAACAAATCAAATCAAGTCAGGGACGGGACATGTCATCACTCTCCTGCCCTAGAGTCATGCCATCGGTGCATCAATGACATGGACATGAAACCCTCATGCCTAGTTATGGCTCGTAATCTCAAACTGTGGGTCAAGGGTCAAGTATCAAGTATCAAGTATCAAGTTCAAGTTCCAAGTTCAAGTTCAAGTTCCATATCAAGTTGTTCAAGTCAAGTTTCCCATTTCAAGTGGTTCAAGTCAAGTTTCCCATTTCAAGTGGTTCAAGTCAAGTTTCCAATTCAAGTATATTAAGGTTCAAGACAAGAGATCATAGCAAAGGCTCAATTTAAAAGTTCATTTAAAATAAATCCTTTAATAATGGTCTTAGTAAAAATGATCTTTCAAAATAGTTTTCACAACAATGGTCTTTCAAAACAGTTTTTCATAAAGATAGTCCTTAAAAGTTATTTTCATAAAACTTTAGTAGGATTACATTTAAAAGTGGTATCACATCGTTTTAAAATAACTTTTCTCAAAACATTTTCATATATAATTAAGAAAGTTTCCACATCCAGTTTTAATATCAAGTAAATCTTCTAGGTGTCCAAGGATTTGAATATTCAGGTCAAAGGTGATGAACGAAGTATGTCAAGTATCAAGGGAAACATGGCAAGGTTCAAATCAAGTGGATCATATCAAAGGTTCACAATACAAGGGGAAACATAGCAAGATTCAATTTAACAAGGAAAGCCTAGCAAGGTTCACAAATCAAAGGGAGCATAGCAAGGTTCAAGGGAATAAGATTGACAAGAGAGAGAGAGTTCATGAGAAACCTTACAAGAAGGTCAGAATATCTGTACATTATACCGCAAATGATAACACATCAAGAAATAGAAAGGTCATAAAAAAACTCCATCTTCAGCGAATCTACACGAATACATGGTCGTCATATTATTAATATCTTATTTAAATCAGATTTCTCATTTTAGTCGACTTTCTATTTTTAGTAACTTTCCATTATTAGCAGGTTTCCATTTATAGAAAGTTTCCTTATTTAGCAAGTTTCCAAAAATAGCAAATTTCCATAATTAGACAAATTCCATAAGGTAATTAGGTTAAGTCATCAATTAAATATTATTATGGGAATAGGGTTCATTTTAGCAAGTCTTGATAGCTTAGGGTTCATTATGACAACTTTCTATATTCTAGGGTTTTAAATGCAAATATGCCAAAGATCAAGGTCTAAAGTGTAATTATTGCAAGTTATTCATTTTAATCCATAAGTTTGTCATAAATACAATTCCAATCCTTTAATGTTAACAATTTTACAAGTTTAACCCTTTAATCAATATAATTACAAATTAAACCTTATAATTAATTCAAAATACAAATTAACCCTTATAATATTCATATTTACACATTAAGCCTTCAATTATCCAAAATTACACATTATACCCCTTACATTAATATTTATAGAAAATACCTCCCACTTTACATAATTTACAAAACAGGTCCCTTTATTTATATATTTTCAAATCGAATTAACAAATAAAACAATTTACCATTTAAACCTATTAGTTATAAAAGTTACACGTAGTACCCCCATATTATATTTTATACGACTCACCCCTGGTCCCAAGTATCTTATAAAAATGACCCACAAGTGTTGGGCTATAAAAGACAAAGTACTGTTACTCAAGTCAAAGTACTGCTACTCAAGTCAAAGTACTGCTGTTCAATTAAAGTACTGCCGCTCGTTTAAGGACTGCTATGCAAATAGTTTAAGGACTATTGTGTAATTCTAGAAAGTTCGTATTAGATTAGAGTTATAATTAGAATTTACTTGTCGTTCAAGTATTGTAAACCGACTAGGGGTTTTCCTTGTGTCTATAAAAGGATCCCTAGGTTGGCTTTAAAGATATGTGTTTTAGAGAGACAAATATATGCGATTAGAGATTATTAGAAGTATTAGAGTTTAGAGTTTGTTAGTGAATCTGTGTATGAAAGCAGGTTCAAGGTTTTAATAATATTCAAGTTGTTTATTAATTCTTCTTAGCTTTGTTAAAGTAGATTCCGCATACTTAGCAAAGTATATCAGTGTTTCACTATTAATAACTTTGAATTCATTCAAAGTTGTTAAACCGTAGACAAGCTACAAGTTAGTTTGGTCAGAGTATATCGATCCAACAAGTGGTATCAGAGCTTGTGTGGAGACTCTGATTAAGAAGAAACCCTTAAAACCGATTTATCAACAAACCCTCAACAATGTCGACTGAAGCTGCACCTATCCCATCCATCACCTCACTTAGAATTCCTATCATCAAGAAGGGAGAATATGATCTCTGGAGCATGAAGATGAGACAGTACCTTGCTATTACTGACCATGCTCTATGGGATGTAATTGTCAATGGTAACGTTGTGCTTGATGAACCTCTACAAATTGAAGGACAACCCAAACCACCTCAACCACCCTTACCAGCAGCTACAAAGAGAAATCAAGATAAGGCTCTCAACATACTGCTGTCTGCTATTCCTGATGGTCACCTATTGAAGTTTCATGATGCTAAGGATGCAAAACAATTATGGGCTGCTATCAAGACAAGATTTGGAGGTAATGATGCTTCAAAGAAGATGCATAGAAACTTATTGAAGCAACAATTTGAAACCTTCACTGTTGGTGAAAGAGAAAGTCTTGATGCTGCCTATGACAGATTCCAAAATTTACTTAGTATGCTAGAACTATATGGAGCAGAGGTATCTGTTGAAGATGCAAATTTGAAGTTCTTAAGGAGTTTGCCATCTGTCTGGCATGTGGTTGCTACTATGATTAGAGGACAACCTGGATTGGAGTCTATGGACTTTGATGATCTTTATAACAATCTGAAAGTGTACGAGCAAGAGATGAATGGTCACAGTTCTCAGAAAACTCACAACATAGCTTTTGTATCTTCTGAAAACAGAAGCAGTACTTCCACTAAAAGTACTGCTTATCCTTCTCAAAGTACTGTTGGTGATTCACAGCATGTTTGCACAACCACAACTACTCCCATCCCATCACCAACAAACAAAACCAATTCTGATGAAGTTGTATGTTCCTTCTTTGCACAACAAGCCACTTTACCTGTTACCTATCAAGAAGACTTGTTGCAGATTGAAGAAGATGCTTTAGAAGAGATTGACATAAGATGGCAAGTAGCTATGATCACTGCTAGGATCAAGAAGTTCATGAACAAGACAGGAAGGGGAATTGATTTCAAAGCCAAACAAGGTATAACTTTTGACAAATCCAAGATTGAATGTTTCAATTGTCAAAAGCTTGGACACTTTGCAAGGGAATGCAAGTTTGCAAAATATCAGGCAAACAGGATGATTGAACAACCCAAGGTTGAAAGAAAGGAGGTTCCTATTACTGAATCACAACCAAAAGCTTTGGTGGCTCAAGAAAATTTAGCAGAGATTGACTGGAGTGCTGAATTTGATGATGAACCTGTAACCTATTCTATGGTTGCAATGGAAGAGTTTGATTGGGGCACAGCTTTTGATGAGGAACCTGGATATGCTGCTTTGGAATCCAGAGATGGTCTTGGAAGCTTTGACTGGAGCATGGAGGATGAAGATGAACCTGTTCAGATTGCTATGGTAGCCACTTCACCAAGTTCATCCAATATCACTGAGGGCAACCCAGAGGAGGAGCTTAAAGATCATATTATTGTTGATAGTGGTTGCTCTGGCAGCATGACAGGGGACAAGGAGATCCTGTCAGATTTTAAGGCATATTATGGAGGAAGAGTTGCATTTGGTAATGATCCTGATGGAGGAAGAATCACTGGCAAAGGAACAATCAAGGCTGGATGTATTGATTTTGAGAATGTTAGATATGTGAAGGAGCTCAAGTTCAACCTATTGTCAGTATCTCAAATCTGTGACAAGAAGTATCCAATTCTGTTTACTGATACAGAATGTCTCATTCTCTCACCTGAGTTCAAATTTGTTGATGATCACTTGGTGACATTGAGAGTACCAAGAACCAATGATGTATACAGTTTAGACTTAAAGAGTCTCAATTCTGTTGGAAGAGCAACATGTTTAGTAGCAAAGGCATCATTGGAAGAAGCACATCTGTGGCACAGAAGACTAGGTCATGTTAATTTTAAGAACATCAACAAGCTGGTCAAAGGAAATTTAGTTAGAGGTTTACCTTCCAAAACATTCAAGACTGATCATTCATGTTTGGCTTGCAAGAAGGGTAAACAACATAAAGCTTCATGTAAGAAGCTTGGGGAAAGAGTTATTAGAGAACCTTTGGAGTTGCTACACATGGATCTGTTTGGACCAGTTTCAGTAGAAAGTTTAAACAAGAAGAAGTACTGCTTGGTTGTGACAGATGATTGTAGCAGATTTAGTTGGGTCTTTTTCTTGGGATTCAAAGATGAAACCTTTGATGCTATCCATGACCTGATAGTCGCCCTTGAAAATCAATTAAGACTCAAAGTAAGAGGTATTAGATGTGACAATGGAACAGAATTCAAGAACAAGCATATGGATGAATTCTGTGCCAAGAAAGGGATCAAGAGAGAGTTTAGCATTGCTAGAACACCACAGCAGAATGGTGTTGCAGAAAGAAAGAACAGGACTTTAATAGAAGCAGCTAGAACAATGCTTGCAGATTCCCAATTACCTATTCTCTTTTGGGCTGAAGCCATAAGTACTGCTTGCTATGTGTTGAATAGAGTTTCAGTAACTAAACCTCAGATGAAGACACCTTATGAGTTACTCATGGGAAAGAAACCAAACATTCGTTTTCTAAAACCTTTTGGCTGCTCTCTGACTATTCTAAATACCATTGATTCTCTGGGTAAATTTGATGGTAAGTCAGATGAAGGATATTTATTAGGTTATTGTACAAATAGCAAAGGATTTAGAGTTTATAACAGAAATACCAAAAAGGTACAAGATTGTCTTCATGTTGAATTTTTGGAAGACAAGGAAACTCAGAAAGGTAAAGGTCCTGATTGGATGTTTGATCTTGATCTCAAGTTCACACCATCTATGAATTATGTTCCTGTTAGAGAAGAGAATCAGGCTAATTACAAAGAAGATGATTCACAGTACATTGTTCATGGAGTCAATGTTACACCAGAAGAAGTTCCTGACAAAGAACCTGAAGTTACTGTTGAGGAACAAAGTACTGCTCAGCCAACTCATACAGTATCTGATGAAGATCAAGCCATACAAGATGAACTTAATAGGATGCTTTTTCAAGAAACTATAGCACAATCCTATGAAGATGAACAAAGGAAGGCTTATGAGGCTGCAAAGAAAAAGAGTAACTTTCAAGATACTGCCCACAGTACTTTAGATCAAAGTACTGCTGATCCTTTTGACAGTACTTCTGATGTATTAGAGCAATCAAATTGGAACAATGCTGATGATTCCAATGTTGATGATGATGATTTAGTTAATGCTAACATTCCTGGATTAGAAGAAGTTGATGATGAGCTTAATCCAGAAGGTATTTTCTCCAATGAAGGCATTGATTTTACTAACTTAGAGTCTGATCTTCCAGTACCACCAACTCCTACATTGAGAGTTCATAAAGCTCATCCTTAGAGTAACATTATTGGATCACCCTCTTCAGGAGTGGTTACAAGGAACAAAGTTAAAGGACTTTCTAAGCAACATACTGCTTTACTTAGCTTTGTTTACAAACAAAACAGGATGAATCACAAGGATCAACAAACATGCCTGTTTGCTTGCTTTCTATCTCAAGAAGAACCCAAGAAGGTAGCTCAAGCTTTAGCAGATGAAAGTTGGGTTGAAGCCATGCAAGAGGAGCTTCTACAATTCAAGCTTCAAGAAGTCTGGGTATTATGTGATCTACCAGATGGCAAAAGAGTCATTGGTACAAGATGGGTTTTTAGAATCAAAAGAGATGAACGAGGGAATGTTATCAAAAATAAAGCAAGATTGGTTGCACAAGGATATCGCCAAGAAGAAGGAGTGGATTATGATGAAGTGTTTGCTCCTGTTGCAAGGATAGAGGCAATAAGATTATTTCTTGCCTTTGCATCATACATGGGATTTCCTGTCTACCAAATGGATGTGAAAAGTGCTTTCCTTTATGGCACAATTTCTGAGGAAGTTTATGTTAAACAACCTCCTGGTTTTGAAGATCCTGCACATCCACACAAAGTCTACAAAGTGATCAAGGCACTATATGGCCTTCATCAAGCTCCCAGAGCTTGGTATGAGAGACTCTCAAATTTTCTATTACAACATGGCTATAGGAGAGGAGCAATTGATAAGACTTTGTTCATCAAGAGGGATAAGAAAGATATTATGTTAGTCCAAGTCTATGTGGATGATATTATCTTTGGAGCCACAAAGAAGTCTATGGTGAAAGAATTTGAAGATCTTATGAAGAAGGAGTTTCAAATGAGTTCTATGGGAGAATTAACTTTCTTTTTGGGTCTTCAAGTTAGACAAACAAGAGATGGAATCTTCATTAACCAAGAAAAGTATGTTGCAGACATACTTAAAAGATTTGACCTTCCAAATCTAAGGCCTGCCACCACTCCCATTGATAAAAATAAACCCTTAGGCAAGGATGAAGATGGACAAGCTGTGGATGTCAAGCTTTACAGATCTATGATTGGTTGTCTTATGTACTTAACTGCATCAAGACCTGACATCATGTTTGTTGTTTGCTTGTGTGCAAGATTTCAGGTTACACCCAAGGTTTCCCATATGTATGCAGTCAAGAGGATTTTTAGATATCTCAAGCATCAACCAAAGTTAGGATTATGGTATCCTAAGGAGTCACCTTTTCACTTGGAAGCTTTTTTAGATAGTGACTATGCAGGGGATAACTATGATAGAAGATCAACCTCAGGAGGATGTCAATATCTTGGTAGAAGATTAGTCTCCTGGCAATGTAAGAAGCAAACCATTGCTGCAACCTCCTCTACTGAAGCAGAATATGTTGCTGCTGCAAGCTGTTGTGGACAAGTCTTGTGGATGCAAAATCAACTCTTGGATTATGGATTCAACTTCAAGAATACTCCTATCAACATTGATAATGAGAGTACCATCTGCATTGTGAAGAATCCTGTTTATCACTCCAAGACCAAGCACATTCAGATTAGGCATCACTTTATTCGGGATTGTTATGAGCACAGGCTCATAAATGTGGTTAAGGTTCACACAGATGATAATGTAGCTGATCTACTCACTAAGGGATTTGATGTCTCAAGATTCAACCACTTAGTTGTGAGCATTGGGATGATTAACTACTAGGCTACATTTGAGGGGAGGCTTTAGTATTAGTTAGAATACTTTCTATTCGGTCTTAATGAAAGTATTGGTTTTTAGTAATTTAGTTTAGCATATATGATTGTATTTGAGGGGAGGCAACATTAGCTATTAGTTAGAACTTAAGCATGAACCTATTACAAGTTCTTGGTTTTAGTTTGGAGTATCGATTGTGGATAACAAGATGGAACGTACTGCTTTATTGCTTAAAAGTACTGCTTCAGCAACGTACTGCTTCAACGTACTGCTTACGTGGACGTACTGTTCCAACGGTCAAAAATTGTGGGGCTCACGGTTAATTAATTCCTTAAGGCGGAGATAATAAGTTAATCCAAACGGTAACTTTATTATTATGAGTTTGAGTTATTTCCATCCTATTTAAAGCAACTCACCCCTATTTCCCCGCCTTTTACCATATTTGAGACCCCTCATTCGCTTTTACACCACAATCTTTTTATTGAAACACACACTCAAAGCGAATTCTTCTCTACCACTCATCATGGCTAATCGTCTCACTGTTAGCAAACACAATATGATCGCTAATTTGGACAAGACAAGTGATAATGTTGATTTTCATGCGATCATTGATTTCTTAACTGGGTCTTCCATCAACTACTCTATTTTAGTTGAACCTGATGTTATTGGTCCCTGGATGCAAGAATTTTGGGCTTCTGCAATGAAAGAAGATGATTCGTTGATTAGGGCTACGGTTGCTGGACGAGCTATTAGGATTTCTGAAGCCACGATTAGGGATGTTTTGATGTTTAATGATGAAGGGGGGGCTGTTCGTTTTGAAAAACAAGTGCTTTGGGACACTTTAAGTGATTTAGGTTATGAAGGCGATCTGACGAAGCTTACTTTTCAAAAGCCTTTGTTTTGTTCTCATTGGAAGTACCTCATTCATGTTCTACTTCATTGTTTGAGTCCCAAGAGTACTTCTTTTGATCAATTTGGTCAAAATATTGCATCTGCATTAGTGGGTTTGGCTACCGATCGAAGATTCAATTTTTCAAGACTCATTCTGGATGGTATGCTTACACATATTGGTAATGGTTCACCATTTTTGATGTATCCAAGGTTTGTTCAGTTATTCTTGAACAATCAACTTGAGGATGTCCCTAAACCTCACAGTTTTCTACCCACTGTCAAACTTCCATCAAAGGTGTTTACTTTTCTATCTAAACAAAGTGCAAAGTTTTCTGGAACCAACACACCTTTGACTGCTCATATATTGGGAGTTGCACAAGTTGTTAGAGATGCAGAGCAAGAGCAAGAGCAAGAAGCAAATTCTGAATCAGTAAGCCAAGAGTCTCCAGTTTCAAGAGAAGCTAGTATTCCTCAACCTACTGCTTCTCAACATACTGCTTCTCCACATTCTGTTACTAGGGAAGATACTGCTCCTATGGACATTCCTACTCATGAGGAGTCAGACCAAGGTATGAATAATCCGCCATCTCCTATTGATAATTCTTCCACAAATGTGTCTAAGCAATTTGAAGAAGAAGAGGCAGAATTGGACAATTATGCTTTAACAAGGGAGTTAAAGAGGCTGAAGAAGGAGAGTGAGGCTCAAGCTGCTAAGATAGACAAATTAAAGACTAAGTTTCATAAATTGAAGAGGTATGTTTGGCCACTAGTTCAACACCATAGATTATGGGTGAAGTCTCAGAAAAAGAGTGGTAGGATACCTACAAAGATTTCTAAGTCAAAGAAGAAAAATTCTCAGAAGCAATCTTCATTCCAACTGGGGAGGAATTTAGAGAATTTGAATGAAGATGATGCTGGTTTTGAACAAGATTTTGAACAAGATGCTGGATTTATGGATGATACTCAGAGGACACCACCTGAAAATATTCCTCAAGATACTGTTGAGAGAAAGAGTGATGAAACAGAGCAAATAAATTTGGAAGAAGCTACTGTTGAAGTGAGAAGTGGTGATACTGAGGAAATAAACTTAGAAGGAGCTGAAGCTGAAAGTACTGCTCAAGAAAGTACTGCTCAACAAGGTACTGAGAGGCAATTCACTATTACACCTAGAACCTTAGATTTTGGAGAAGATATTGGTCCTTCAATTCAAGTTCAAGAGGAAGTAGGCCCTTCTAAACCAGCTCAGGAAGAAGATGTTATAGCTCATACTAACAGTGATGATGAAACAATTGCTGACATCATGCTTAATATGTCAAGTCAAGAGGCATCAGTATTCATGAGGTTGAACAACAACATAATACTTCTTCTCAACCTGCACAAGAGATAGATCCAAAAGATAAAGGCAAAGGGATCTTGATAGAAAAGAAGAAGAAGAAGATGACATTGGCACAATTAAGACAAATTCAGGTTGCCAAAAATGAGAAAGCAGCTAGAATATTACAAGCAGAGATAGATGCTGAAGAATCAAGGAAGAATGTTCAATCAAGAAGGCCAATTAGTAAAGCTAGAGAAAGGAATGATATGATGGCTTATCTGAAAGGTCAAGGATACACAGGTTTAGTTAGATTGACATATACAGAGATGAAGGATCTATATGATGTTGTTAGAGAAGCTATTCAAAAAGATCTTGCAAGCATTATTTCTTTTGAAGATAAGGAGCTTGAAGATAAAAGAAAGGAAAGAGCTGTTACAAGAAGCTCAAAGAGGAAAAGAATCACTGATGAACAGCCATCAAAGAAGTTCAAGGAAGCTGTTGAATTAAGAACAGACACAGTTGATGAGCTCAGAAATTATCTTAGAGTTGTTGACTTTGAGAATCCAAAATTGAAAGAAGATACTGATAAGAAGTCCAAGATATCTACTTTTTCAGTTGTAGAATCTAAAGAAGGAGATTATCTGATCTTTCATAGACAAGATGGAAGTTTTAGAGTGTTTAATTCATTATGGGATATACTACATCTGATTGATAGAGATGATATGCTTCAGTTATATCTCCAAGTGCAAACTTATTTTGAGCATATTCCACCACAAGGAGTAGGTTTGGTATTGTTAGGAGATCTCACAATAATCTGGGAGACAGAGGAGTCTAAGGACAGTGCTTTGTGGGAAAATCAAGACAACTGGGAGATTAATAGATGGAGATTCTTTGGATCAGTTGGGATACATGTTTTGGAGTTAGAAGATGGCACTATGATTCATATGCTAGCAGAACAAAGATATCCACTCACAAGAGATCTGATGATCAGAATGCTAGAGCATGGAATGGAAGTGGAACAAGAGGATGAAGTAGCATTGATGGTCATAAAATTATTCATCAAGTGGACTACTGAATTTGAAGATTAATGCATAACTACTGGTATGGTTTAATTATTATATAAATCTTTTGAAAAATAAAGTACTTTCTTCAAAGTACTGCTGGTCAGACAGTACTTTCACAAAGTACTGCTTGCAGCATAAAACCAGTAAAGTCTTTTGATAAAATTAGTAATTTTTGATAAGTGCAAAAACATTTTGAAGCACAAAGATTAAACAGCAACAAATGGTTTTGAAAGCAACAGCATGGTGTTAGTACTTGTACTACACAACAAATGGTAATCAACTCACCATGTTTAATAAACAAGAAAGAGTTTGACTCATCATGAGGGTACGGCTCTGATGTGATTATCAAATCCGTTTTTAGTTGGCAATTTACTAAAAATTGTATGGTTTTCAACTCACCATATCTATATTAGTGAAGAGTTGGCTAGCCCACAAGATAATGGCTTTGTGGTAAAGGATGTGGAAAACCATTATTTGGTAATTAGTTCACCATGGTAGTGATTGTACTAAAAGAACTAACTAGTCCAAAAGCAAACGGCTATTTGGTAAAGACTACTCAAATCCGTTGATAGCTGATGATTTGCTAAAAATCATATGGTTATCAATGTACCATGGTTTTTCCTAAATCTAAACATTGGCTACTCCAGAGTTAATGGCTTTGGTAAAGAGACATCAAAATCCATTAAGTTTTCAATGATTCACCTCTCACAGGAGTTAACACACCTGGAAGTGATGAGAATAGTATGAAACTTTTAAGATCTGATGTACATATTGCCAATATGATGCTGAGTTGCTGAAAAGGTCTGATGCTGAAAAGAATTGTTGCTGATGAAGATTGAAGATACTGTTTGCATTGATGATGACAAAACAACGAGTCAGATTTTAAAGAAACAACCTTTCCTTGAAGATAAAGTGTTGAAGTTAAAGACATACAAAGAAACTTGAAATCAAGCAAGTAGAATTCAAGTTAGGGGAGGATTGTTGGGCTATAAAAGACAAAGTACTGTTACTCAAGTCAAAGTACTGCTACTCAAGTCAAAGTACTGCTGCTCGTTTAAGGACTGCTATGCAAATAGTTTAAGGACTATTGTGTAATTCTAGAAAGTTCGTATTAGATTAGAGTTATAATTAGAATTTACTTGTCGTTCAAGTATTGTAAACCGACTAGGGGTTTTCCTTGTGTCTATAAAAGGATCCCTAGGTTGGCTTTAGAGATATGCGTTTTAGAGAGACAAGTATATGCGATTAGAGATTATTAGAAGTATTAGAGTTTAGAGTTTGTTAGTGAATCTGTGTATGAAAGCAGGTTCAAGGTTTTAATAATATTCAAGTTGTTTATTAATTCTTCTTAGCTTTGTTAAAGTAGATTCCGCATACTTAGCAAAGTATATCAGTGTTTCACTATTAATAACTTTGAATTCATTCAAAGTTGTTAAACCGTAGACAAGCTACAAGTTAGTTTGGTCAGAGTATATCGATCCAACAACAAGTTTATAAATTTACAAAACACACCCTAACACTTTTATTTCCCAATCGGTATTAACTAAAAATAGATAAACCCTAACCCTAAAATTCCCAATCATTACTAATCATTTATTAAACCTTAAAACACAATAATTACATCAATTACATCATCATATATCAAAACCCTAGCCCTAACGATTTTCTTTTTATTTAAAAACCCTTTTTCTTTTTAATCCGGTTTCAAAAATAATTAACCAAGGGTGATTTAGGCTTCGACAAATCCAAGGATCATTTTTCTAGTGTTATTAGACATGTATAGGATTGAGTAAAAATATGTACAAGGCCTGGAAAATTCGCATGAATGATTTAGATTTTATTATACGTTTTTAGGGTTTTAGATTCGAATTAATTCAAATGATTAGAATAGCATGCATGGATCGAGAAATCTATTTTATACAGATCATATACAATGTAAAGAAGGTCATAAAAATACCATATGATGATTAGAATGATTGAATGGAACGTGGGAGTTTTGTACCTCTCGGCTAGAAAAAAAACGAGCAAAGAAAACTCCTACGAATACACTAGCAATCCCACGACCCTAGAACTATTTTTCACACCTTCTCCAAGCTTTCTAGAACCCAGGAAAAATAATCACCAGCCTCCAGAAATTCGTATGAATTGAGAGAGAGTTTTTGGTTGTTTTTAGGTTTAAGAATGATAAATATGGGAAATATGTAAAACCGTGTGATATAGGGGAGGGGAGGGCAAGAATTTCGGCCAAAGTGATTGCAATGAGATCAATTTTCTGTATTTTGAAGATCTTCTGTTTAATAGTAGAGCTTATCCCTTTTATTTGATTTTTTTAAATATTTAATCAAGAATAACAAATGTATATGTACTTTTATAAATATCATTTTCGATTCATGTATTTTTCAAATGAGGTGACAAGTATTTTTAAGACATTCAAAATGTTAAAAATGTTCATATAAAAATTATCATGCTTCACATGTTGTTAATTTCCAAGAGGTTATGATTTATTTGGTGTTTTATTTAATTATTAAGTGAAATTTAAGTTACAAGGGTATTTTGGTAATTTTGCATGTTTTAAAATTTCGGGTATTACACAGTTAGTCCTATGATTATTCTAATACAAGACAAGTACTTTGTACATTGTTCTTTTGGTTTTAGACTAACAATTTCAGGTATGAATATTGAACACAAAGGATGTTTCAAGTGAAATGGAAGCAGCAGAATGATAATATCAGTTGCTGTCATAATAAGTTCATGATAGAAAAATTTTAGGAATTTCAAACCTCCTTAAAACTTTATTTCTTGAAGCTTGATTATGATGTTTCACATTGAATTGATGACTTAGTTGATCAGAAAGTAACTGATGCAACTCACTTTCTATCATTTTATACTTTTAAGTATAATGAGCAAGTCTAAGGACATCTGATAGAAAGAACAGCTAGTAAAAGTGAATCTAACACTTGTGTTAGAGGCAACAATTGCTATGAGCTGGAAACCCTGTCAAGAAAGCCTTTTGAATAGGTTTATCTTTACACAGGCAGTTATTTATAACTGAAAACATTGGTTCTCACACAACCAGAGGTTGCTTTAAACCGAAATTTTGATTAAGTGTCTGTTACACACTTAATCCCTTCAAAATGGTTGAAAGCAGTATGATTTTTCATAATAAAATCAAGTACATACTGCTAAGGCAAAAGTTTCTTAAAAGGATTTTAAAAGAGACTCAGTAAAACCATCCATTGATGGACCATGAGTCAAATGCCCCATGAATCACCTCCATAGGAGTTAACACACCTAGAAGTGATGAGGGCAGTAAATTAAACTCTTAAGGAATTGATGGCTACATGTACAACATTGTTTGATAACAAGTTCTGATGGATAGCTCAAATGATGAGAAGAAATATTTTGGTACATAGTGAGAGATCTTCCAAACAGGGGAGGATAAAATGTTATATCATCTCAGGGGAGGTTATATCTCATGAGAAGAAATAAAAGCCCAAAGAAGGAAGATTAACCAATGAAAGGGAGGAAAAGATAAGATCATACAAGATGATGACATGAAGGTTGAAAATGACAAGAACAAAGCTTATTATATATATTCAGAAGGGATAAAGCATTCTAAAGGAGAAAGTTCTATCTAGGTCAAACGAAGAAAAGTTTCAATTTCAGTTCACCACGTTTGTTCATCACTTACAAAGGCATGCTGATAGATGATTTCACTTGTTGAAACAAGCATCTAAGATACACAGCATCATTACCTCTTATAATTCCTCCATCCAAGGAAATTGCACCATCTTTTAGGTCAATGTTTGAAGACTGAAGATGTGTATTGATATTGTTAAAGTCAAATAACAGAAAGCAGATGAGTTACTGAGAAAGATATTTAATCTTGAAGAACAGAAGTGTTTGAAAGATCTTCACAATCCATATTTTAATTCAGAAACATGTTGAAAAGGATTCACATGTTTAGGGGAGGATTGTTGGGAATTAAATATTCAAGAAGTTTAATATCGGGTTCTACTCAAAGAAATACTCTAAGTATGATTCTATTGCTAGAGCATTTGATTCTGCTGCTAGCGTTAACATTCTACTGCTGAGTGTTTCTGCTGCTGGTGATTAACTTTTCTACTGCTGAGTGGATAAATATGAAAAGATATTATGTGTATTAAAGTCAACAATATATGGTAGATAATATCTTACCCCATGTGATAAGTCATAATGTTAAATTCACAGAACAAGTTGTAAACATAGATACAAGTTGTATCTTAATGACTGACACTCTCAAAGCAAGCGTTCGATAAGACTTGACAATATTGTAAAGATATTTATTGTGTTATAAAAGAAAGATCTTAGACAAGTGATACATACGACTAAGTGACATAATAGTGTGTGAATAATTAAGTGCTTAGAAAATAACTCTCAAGAACATAGAACAAATATCACAAGTCATAGAAAACATAAGATTCAAGGTCTTTGTCACCCTAGTGATAGCGAAGATCACTCGTATTATCTTGAATAATATTGAATCGTTTTGGTGATAACATTGCATGTTCTTTGTTCAATATACACAAGCATAACTGTTCCATTTCCGCAACACAAATATCCTTCTAAATGTGATTAATTAAATTCCGCGTACTTGATCATATTAACTCAACTTATCATATACACAAAGCAACAAAGGTTTAACCACCTTACAGTGTATCGAACCCCCTCACTTTTTCTACTACTGTGGTACAATCTCATAAAGCTTGTTCAAATGCTTGTACTACTCTTAAAGAATTACAAACTTTAATCAAACATTATGATGAACAAAAGAAAGAGCTAAGAAAAACTCATCAAAACTACATTAATTAGAGCTAAGAAAAACTCATCAAAACTAAATTAATTATAAGTGTGGTTTAGAATCAACAGAAAAGCAGATCTTATACTACAAAGAAAATGAACTTGCTTTTTCTGATGACAAAGCTCTTCTCAACAAGACATATTCTTTAGAGATACTGAAATTAAGCTTTTGAGAGAGGCTTTTGATAGGGTCAAAAAGGAAAATAGAAACATTCACTTGACTACACAGACATTAGAACCTGCTTCTAGAGGTGTAACCAACATGATAGAATGTCAAGTGATTAATAGAGCCAAGTCAGGAGTAGGATATAAGAGTGTCCCACCTCCATACAGAGGTATCCCAAAACCCCCAGGGATTGACCTAGAAAATTTAGGTGTCCCTGAATTTCAACAACCTGAGCTACAATATGGTGTACAACCAAAGACCAAGCTAGTTGTTGATGAACCTAAGAAAGTTAGTGAAAGTTTAAGTAAAACTTCACTTCCTGAGGACAAGGTGTCCTTTGATAGAAGATCAGATAGAGTAGTCATTGAAGACTGGGTATCTGATGATGAAGAAGATGAACAGGTTATGTCTAAACCTGAAGTAGTTAAGAAAGCAGGAACAAGGGTTCCTAAAGTGATCAAAAAGGATACTGTTAAGCCTAGAACAAACATTAAACATGTTAGGCAACCAGTTAAATATTGTGAACAATATAGATCCACTAGCAAGCCCAGAGGTAACCAAAGAAATTGGAATGGCCTCAAGTCTAACCAATTAGGTGATGACTTTTTCTTTTATAATAAAGCTTGTTACTCTTGTGGTAGTTTTGATCATCTTGCAGCTTTTTGTAACAAATGGGTATCTGGGTATGAAAACAATAGGGTGAATTTCAAATGGCAAATTCCTCACACTCATTTTCACTCTAGTTCTAATTTTAATAGAATAAAACCAGAGCAGTTTCAAAAGCAGTTTCTACTGCTAGACCATTCATGACTGTTAACCCAAGACCAACAGTTAAAAATGCAAAATCAACTTTCAAAAATGCATCAAAAACTGTTACAAGGCCCATTCAATCAAAAGCAGTGGTCCAAAAATAAGTTTGGAAACCAAAGGGTAAAACTGCAAAGCCAGCAGTTAATACTGCTAGACAAGTAGTTAATACTGCTGCTTGGAAAAACAGGGCAAATGCTGTTAAGGCCTCAGCATGTTGGATTCTTAAATCCAATGTTGCATCAACTGTTCTCAAGAGATTAAATTTCATTGATGCAAGAGGCAGATCCAAGTCAGTAATGGCTTAAGTCCCCAAAGGAAACTAATACTTCTCATTTCTGTGCAGGAACATTCAAATGATAAACAAGAGGATCAAGGATACTCAGATAGTGGATGTTCAAGGCACATGACAGGCAACAAGTCTTATCTCTCAGATTTTCAATCAATAGATGGAGGCTATGTTACTTTTGGAGGAGGTGTTGGTGGCAAAATTTCCGGTAAAGGTACCATTAAAACTGGAAATTTAGATTTTGAAGATGTGTACTATGTACAAGTGCTAAATTATAATATTTTTAGTGTCTCACAAATGTGTGACAAAAAGAACAAAGTTCTTTTCTGTGACACTGAATATCTTGTACTTTCTCCTGATTTTAAGATGCCTGATGAAAGTTAAGTGCTTCTTAAAATTCCTAGAAAAGGCAATATGTATAGTGTAGACATGAAGAACATTGTTCCTAAAAAGGCTTTAACTTGTCTTGTTGCAAAGGCCACATTGGATGAATCAATGTTATGGCATAGGAGGCTTGGTCATATTAATTTCAAAACCATAAATCAGATTGTTAAGAATGGTTTGGTAAGAGGTTTACCTCAAAAACGATTTGAAAATGATCAAACATGCATTGCTTGTCTTAAAGGCAAACAACACAAAGCCACTTGTAAGCCCAAGATTTTTAACTCTATCAATCAATCATTGTTTATGCTTCATATGGACTTATTTAGTCCTACAAATGTTAGAAGTATGCAACATAAGAGATATTGTCTAGTTATTACTGATGACTATAGTAGATTTACATGGGTTTTCTTTTTAGCTACTAAGGATGAGACACCTAGCATCCTTAAGACATTCATTACAGAGATAGAAAACCTAGTTGACAAGAAAGTAAAAGTCATTAGATGTGATAATGGGACAGAGTTCAAAAATAGAGTTATGGATGAATTCTGCAAAGAAAAAGGTATTAGGAGAGAATTTAGTGTTGCTAGAACTCCACAACAGAATGGAGTTGCTGAGAGGAAAAATAGAACACTAATAGAAGCTGCTAGAACTATGTTAGCTGATTCTAAGCTACCTATAACTTTTTGGGCTGAAGCAGTTAACACTGCTTGCTATGTCCAGAATAGAGTTTTAGTTGTCAAGCCTCACAATAAGACATCATATGAGCTTTTTAGAGGTAGAACTCCTGCAATAGGATTTCTGAGACCTTTTGGATGTCATGTGACAATTCTCAATACCTTAGACCATTTAGGAAAATTTGATGGTAAAGCAGATGAAGGATTCTTAGTTGGATATTCTCTCAATAGCAAAGCTTTTAGAGTATACAACTTAAGAACCAAGAAAGTAGAGGAAAACCTACATGTGGAATTTTTAGAGCATAAATCCAATGTAGTAGGTGAAGGTCCTAATTGGCTATTTGATCTAGAGTCATTAACCCATTCTATGAATTATGTGCCTGTTGTTGCAGAAACTAATGATTTTTCAGGTTCACAAACAACAAATAAGGCAGGGTTAGACAAGGAGACAAGTCAAGATCATGTATGGATGCCAATAAGTACAAGTGTTGATGATGAAATCAAGAAAGATGGAACTGAGAAACAAGACAGTCAAGTTAGCAGTACAAACGAAGTTTCTACTGCTGAGACAGAGCATTCTACTGCTAGGCTTAATTTTTCTGTTGCTAGGCCAAATGATTCTACTGCTGGCCCTTCAGACTCAACTGAAGCAGATTTCTCAGATAATGAGGTGGATTTGAGCAATATCACACCTAACTATCAAGTTCCTTCAACCGCACACACAAGGATTCACAAAGTCCACTCCCTAGAAAATGTGATAGGAGATGTACAATCAGGGGTGAAGACAAGGCAACAACTGATGTCTTCAGACCAACAAGGGCTTCTTGATGACCTTTATACTTCAAAACAGCATGAGTTTTCAAACTCTTGCTTGTTTGTATGTTTTCTCTCATAAGATGAATCAAAGAACATTCTGAAAGCCTTAGATGATTCAAGCTGGGTAAAGGCTATGCAAGAGGAGCTTCTTCAGTTCAAGATTCAGAAGGTTTGGGTGCTAGTTGATCTACCAAAGGACGCAAAGGTAATTGGCACTAGATGGGTTTTCAAGAATAAAAGGGATGAAAGGGGTATAGTGATTAGGAATAAGGCTAGATTAGTAGCCCAAGGGTACACACAACAAGAAGGTATAGACTATGATGAGGTCTTTTCTCCAGTAGCAAGACTTAAGGCAATTAGGCTTTTCTTAGCTTATGCTTCATTTTTAGGCTTCACAGTTTATCAAATGGATGTCAAGAGTGCATTTTTATTTGGTACTATTGAAGAAGAGGTTTATGTCTCACAACCTCCAGGTTTCATTGATCCTGACAATCCAGACAAAGTGTACAAAGTTGTAAAAGCTCTATATGGCCTGCATCAGGCACCAAGAGCTTGGTATGAAACACTGGCTTTCTATTTAAAAGAGAATGGATTTCAAAGAGGAAAGATTGATCAGACCCTTTTCATCAAACAACACAAGAAGGATCTTCTGTTAGTGCAGGTGTATGTAGATGACATTATCTTTGGGTCTACAAGGAAGGAGATGTGTTTGGAGTTTGAGAAACTTATGCATGATAAGTTTCAGATGAGTTCCATGGGGGAACTTACATTCTTTTTCGGTTTGCAAGTTAAACAGTCATATGAAGGCATATTTATTAGTCAAGATAAATATGTTGCTGAGATACTAAGGAAGTTCAACTTTGCTGATTCAAAAATGGCAAGCACACCAATGGACTCTGAGAAGCCACTTCCTAAAGACTTAGATGGAGAAAATGTAGATGTACACACTTACAGATCTATGATAGGCTCTTTGATGTATCTCACATCATCAAGACCTGACATCATGTTCTCTGTTTGTGCTTGTGCAAGATTTCAAGTAACTCCAAAGGTTTCTCATTTAACAGCAGTCAAGAGAATTTTTAGATATCTCAAGGGTCAACCAAGGTTGGGTCTATGGTATTCAAGGGAGTCACCTTTTGGCTTAGTAGCATTATCAGATAGTGATTATGCTGGTGCTATCTTGGACAGAAAGTCAACAACTGGAGGATGTCAATTCCTTGGGTGTAGACTTATCTCATGGCAGTGCAAGAAGCAAACTATTGTGGCTACTTCAACCATAGTTGTTAAGATCTCGATCCTGATCTTAGGATCTTACGATTTTACGATTCTATGAAGCAAAAACGATCCGGATCCTACGTAGGATCTTAACAAGCTTAAGATCTTATAGGATCCCGATCTTGACCATAGGATCTTAAGATCTACTCCGATCCGATCTTAATTTTTTCGAACCGCAAACTGAAAAACTACAATTTTATGGTTTATGTTTTTATATAATGAAAAAAACAACGTATGATTCTT
Source organism: Artemisia tridentata subsp. tridentata (assembly GCA_021014915.2). Taxonomy (NCBI): domain Eukaryota; kingdom Viridiplantae; phylum Streptophyta; class Magnoliopsida; order Asterales; family Asteraceae; genus Artemisia; species Artemisia tridentata. Next base: position 226,414,457 of record CP139506.1, on the reverse strand, counting down.
CTTAAACATTCAATATTCATAATTTGTTACAACATTTTCATGAAATATTCTTATAATTTCATGTTTATAATATATAATAATCTGTAGATTTGAATAATATTACAAAAATCATTAAAAAGTAGCATTATAGTAGGATCTTAAGATCCCGATCCGATCTTATGATCACGATCTTGCAAAGACGAAAACGATCCTAGGTAGGATCCCAATCTTGAAAACCTTGACTTCAACAACTAAAGCTGAATATGTAGCTGCTGCAAGTTGCTGTGCTCAAGTCTTATGGCTTCAAAACCAACTTCTTGACTATGGGTACCATTATATGAACACTGTCATTCATATTGATAATAGTAGTACAATTTACATCATTAAAAATCCAATACAACATTCTAAAACAAAATACATTGAAATTTGACATCACTTTATAAGAGACTGCAATGAGAAAAGATTAATTCAAGTTCTTAAAATTGCTTCAGAATACAACTTTGCAGATCTGCTAACAAAAGCTTTTGATGTTGGAAGGTTTCAATACTTGGTAGCAAGTATTGGCATGCTAAATCCTTAAGATTTTTAATCTGTGTGGTTTTTATACATCTTACGTTTGTACTGATATATTTTTAAATTGATACTGTTAATAGAACATTTTATACTGCTAGTTCATATTTTGTTTAAACAGTTCATACTGTTAGTCATATTTTAAATACTGCTATAAGACAAATGCTATGCATTTTGTTTCTTGGTTTTGGACTAACAATTTCAGGTATGAACTTTGAGCAAAAAGGAAATTTCAAGTGAAATGGAAGCAACAGAATGATGATATCAGTTGCTGACATAATAGGTTTATGATGGACTGAGTTTGGGAATTCTTAACAAAGATTAACATCTAAGTTAACTAATTCTTTAAAACTGTTTTCTTGAAACCTAGTTATCATATTTCACATTGAATTGATGACTTAGTTGATCAGATAGTAGCTGATACAACTCACTTTCTATCATTTTATACTTTTAAGTATAATGAGCAAGTCTAAGGACATCTGATAGAAAGAACAGCTAGTAAAAGTGAATCTAACACTTGTGTTAGAGGTAACAATTGCTATGAGCTGGAAACCCTGTCAAGAAAGCCTTTTGAATAGGTTTATCTTTACACAGGCAGTTATTTATATATGAAAAACATTGGTTCTCACACAACCAGAGGTTGCTTTAAACCGAAATCTTGATTAAGTGTCTGTTACACATTTAATCCCTTCAAAATGGTTGCAAGCAGTATGATTTTTCATAATAAAATCATGTACATACTGCTAATGGCAAAAGTTTCTTAAAAAGGATTTTAAAAGAGACTCACAAAAACCATCAAATGATGGACCATGAGTCAAATGCCCCATGAATCATCTCTCATAGGAGTTAACACACCTAGAAGTGATGAAGGCAGCAAATTAAACTCTTAAGGAATTGATGGCTTCATGTACAACATTGTCTTAAAACAAGTTCACATTGGTAGATCAGATCAGGATGGGATGATGGTGAGAGATCTTCCAAACAGGGGAGGATAAAATGTTATTTGCATCTCAGGAGAGGAAATAAAGCCCAAAGAAGGAAGTTTAACCAATGAAAGGGAGGAAAAGACAAGAGCATACAAGATGATGACATGGAGGTTGAAAATGACAAGAACAGAGCTGTTTCTAGAGTATTATATATATTCAGAAGGGATGAAGCATTCCAAAGGAGAAAGTTCTATCTAGGTCAAACGGAGAAAAGTTTCAATTTCAGTTCACTACGTTTGTTCATCACTTGCAAAGGCATGCTGATAAATGATTTCACTTGTTGAAACAAAAATCCAAGATACACAGCACCATTGCCTCTTATAATTCCTCTATCCAAGGAAATTGCACCATCTTTTAGGTCATGTTTGAAGCCTGAAGATGTTTATTAATATTGTTAAAGTCAAAGTAAATGGTAGATGAACTACTGAGAAAGATATTCAATCTCACAGAACAGAAGAAAGTTCAGTCCAAGGGTCTGACTATGAAGTATTTGCAAGATCCTCACAATCATGATTTAATTCAGAAGAAACATGCAGTAAATAGGAGAGCAACATCAACGATTTGATGTTACACATTGTTGGGAATTAAATGTTCTGAAGATTAAGTATCAAGAATTACAAGTGTTAAAGGTTAGTACTGCTGAGAAGAATACTCTAACAGTTGCAACTGCTAGTGTATATCTAAGGACTGTTCAAGTTATAACTAATCGTACTAACTGAAGTTAGTACTGGTAGTATAAAGAAGGTACTGCTAGTCGATACTACTGAGTGATACCACTGCTGGTTGGATAAGTATTGAAAAGATATTTGTGTAATAAAGTCAAGTATATACGGTAGATAATATCTTTGGACAAAGTGATCAGTAACAAGTTGTGTACACAGATACATGTTGTATCTTATGTACTGACACAGTCAAGATAAGTTAGCAAGTAGTTTGATAAGACTTAACAATATTGTAAAGATCTTTCTTATTTGTATAGAAGAAAGATCTTAGGGTGCGTTTGGTTCGTAAGTGGGATTGGAATTGGATTTGGATTTGGGAATGGTTTGAAAGATTGGGGAAAGGTTTGAGGAAAAAAGTAAGAGAGATAAAATATATTATTTAATATAATCATATTTAATTTATTAAATTTATTTTAGTTTTATATTCGTATATATAATTAAATAATAATAAAATTAAAGAATCTAAACTATTTGATTGGTGCAAATTTGGAAAGTGGGTATGTTGTGTCAGATTTTGCAGCAAAGTCGAATGAAAGTGACCAATTTTTAGCGGAATCAATATTTAGCAATCAACCAAAAATCTGGGCCCACTTCTTTTGTACCAAACAAATGTTTTTGGGTTTGATACTACACCTACAGTATAAAAACCTCAAACCAAACGTTACCTTAGTCTAGATATATGTGTGACTAAGAGTGAATTATCAAGTGCTTAAAAAATAACTCTTAAGAACATAGAACAAACACATATATCATAAGTCATAGAAAACATAAGATTCAAGGTCTTTGTAACCCTAGTGATAGTGAAGATCACTCGTATTATCTTGAATAATATTGAATCGTTTGGTGTTAACATTGCATGTTCTTTGTTCAATATACACAAGCATAACTGTTCCATTTCCATAACACAAAATTAACCTTCTAAGTGTGATTAAGTAAATTCCGCGTATTTGATCATATTAACTCAACTTATCACATACACAAAGCATCAAAGGTTTAACCATCTACCAGTGTATCGAATACCCTCTCACACATGATGAATGAAGATTTTACAAGATAACCAGAAATCGCAGCATAGAATGTCATGTTACCCATACTTTTTTAGATTCGATTAGGTAAGACGAAGTTACATAATAGTTTAGGACTAACAGAATATTTAATAAGTTGAAAAGAACCACAAATCTCGAGATAGAATGTCTTGTTTAGATAATTTTTTATTGTAACTCATATTTAGTTATGATTATTACAAAATAAGGATAACTCATATTTAAATACTCTAGAGAATCACAAATCTCAGGATATAATGACGTGTTAGATATATCTTTTAGATCTTAATTGAATCAGGTAATTCGACGTCACATAATAAGTGGAGACTAAAAGAGTACACAAGAGGTTAAGATTTAGGTACAATTTACAAAACAAGGATATCTCATATTTAAATACTACGGGATAACCATATATCTCGAGATATAATGTCGTTTTAGCTATACTATTTTAGAACTTATTGAATAAGTAAGCCGAAGTCACATAATAGTTGATGACAATAAGAGTATACAAGAACAAGAGCTTGAATAATTATGTATGATAATTACAAAAAGAGGACATATAACTCATACTCGAGCAATACTATATATATATACTTTTTCTAAATGAAGAGTTATATCGCTATTAGTATTTCCTAAGATTGTCGCATGGAAATTAATATTTGAAGTATCGGACAAAATCTTACTTTAACAAAGACCTCAAAGAATAAATTATCGTTTCAAGTTGTAAGTTATAAGTTTGTTGAGATGTATTGTCTATCACAATGTAAATGAGTAAACCGATGCATTTAAATATTGTATATAAAAGAAAGAACACTTTTTACCCGACATATAAGTATGATTTAATCATGTGAACAAAGCCCGTGCACCGCACGAGCTTCCCCAAACCTTGGTAGTCTTTCTCTTTTGTATTTTATCATCTTTTGTCCATTTGTGCTTCATCCGATCAATTATCCCTTCCCGAGATGGAATAACTATCATTATGTTTGACATGATTAGTATTTTTACATAACTCAAAGTCAGATGATTCCGGTCCATTTATAAGTAGCTAACATTAGTATGTTTATACAATAACCCAATTTACCCAAATAAAATTTAAACAATTTTAAAAAGTGTGATTGAATTTAAATATATCACTTTCCTAAATTTGTATTTAAAATTCTTTGTGCAGAGTATCAGCATGGAAAAGGATGATCAAACGAGAAACCTCAAAGCTGAGAATCCTTGATCAAGCAAATCAAACTTGCACTTGCCACTTACAACCACGTGTACCAATGGTCAAACGCATCTTTGAGTATCTTTCATATGAAACATTTCTATTTGTAAAAGCTTACTAAAACGAATTTTTTTAGTTTAACACTTTAAGTTTCGCGACTAATGTTGACACACCTATTTAACTGTTGGCAGACTGATGCTACTTCATGGTAATCGAAGCTCGTGCATCGTACTGGCCATGCTGTCTCGTGAGTATAAAAGAATAACTTTTTATTCCCATTTTATTTATTTAGTTGATAAGTTTGATACTTAAATATGCGTATTACACCTTCAAAAGTATTCAATTTTCAAAAGAGTCGATTTGTACATCATTTTTTTGCCCATCCACCACTAAATTACATCAGTAATGCACACAATACAATGCTACTATGCATTATTTAATGATGGATGAAAAAAAAAAAAGTCGATTTGTACATCATTTTTTTGCCCATCCACCACTAAATTACATCAGTAATGCACACAATACAATGCTACTATGCATTATTTAATGATGGATGGAAAAAAAATAATAATAATAATGGTAAATAAACATATTTCAATTACCATAACCATAGTCATTTCTTTGTTTAACCTTAATCTCTCTGGTTTTTGTTAGAACCCTCGAGAAACCTCCGATTCCCCTTTGGTACAAAAGGCCAACCTAAAAAACACGCATAAATCCAAGCACACATACAATCCAAACACACATACAAAAACACACACCAAGTCAATAATTAACCATGTTTTTCTTCTTCGTAGGTGGAGTAAGTCAAGAAGTAGGCCAAGTCCTGAAACAACAAGCCGGGAAATGCATCAACTGCAGATCACCAGCCGATCTTGTCGACACCAACAACGTATTAAAACTGTTCTTTGTTCCTGTGTACCGGTGGCCAGGAAAACAGCAACTCATGCATTGCAATAATTGTAATTTATTCTTTCCACCCTCCTTGTCTCCCGTCTTTTCCGAGATATCTGAAAATCTTCGATGTCGGTTTTGTGATCGGGAAGTTGATTCTGATTTCAGGTTTTGTCCGTTTTGTGGCTCTGCTCTTTGAGTTTATTAGATATGTTTGTATAAGTTGTGTAATAACATGTTTTTAATGAATTTTATCTATATGTATATTTTACCTTAATCTTAGACTTGCAATTACTATATTTCTTGGGCCCTTTATGAGATGTGATATGAAATGATTGGAATTTAGTTTTATAAAAGTGGTTATGATTATTTAAACATTTAAACATTTACATGTGAACTGAAATCCCATTAGCTTAATACCTGTGTGTGTGGTGATAGGATCAAACTATGGAATAATCGGCTAAAAGATTGGAAATCATGATTAACAAAAAAGAATACTACTTAAAACCGGTTTTATGTAGGCGGGTTGTTAGAAATATTGTTTGTATCTAAACGAAACCGTTAGGTAATCTGATTATCAGTATGTATTTTTACTTGTAAACTAGTTATCGAAGATTAATGATCAGAACAAACAAACAGCTTCAGGAGATGGTATTTGATTGTGCATAAATGATTTGGCTTGAAATACTGTTACTAATTTGGAAGATGAAAGTTATGCTTATTTAATGTGGATTGTGAAATCAGTTTTGTTGAGTGTTGCTCAGAATTGATTATCTGACATCTATGTAATTGAATTTTGTTTTACAGATAGTCACTTTGAAAACGCAATGTAAAAAACCACTTTGATCTAACATTGTTGTTTGATCCAAAACAAACAAGGCACTATAAAGAACTTGATAAAGCAAATAGTTGGAAACTTCGAAATGAACCAATTTGATCTAACATTTTTCTTTGATCCAAAACAAATATCGTACTATAAAGAAATTGATAAAGCAAATAGTAGGAAACTTAAAAATGTCATACGTTTTAATCTTCTAGGTCTGTTCACAAAGGAATTAGATGTATACAATCGAACAATATAGCAATTATCCTCCAGAGGTTAAATCACGATCATAGCGATGGGTGAATCACATTGAAGCGTTATGTAGCATTTCATCTCATCTGTCGATTTGCATCTATGGTTCCTTCCCTTGCATTTTCAGAACATTTGCCTGAAAATGAACAATAATAAAGTATGAGTTTTTCCTTGAGTTTTATCTGCCTATGACATGATTCTTGTCTATTAACCGTTAGATATATGTATTTACCTCAGTGTGAACATGTTTTTACTGGACTTAAGCATACTTTATTCTGACTATCAATATAGCAACCATAATTATTATCGGCATGCAATGGGAGAGGGCAATATTACCCTCTTTCTCTGGCTTTGTCACTGCCCTCATGGATGACAACCTAGACCCCTGATTAGGGGTGTGCAAAAATTAGTTTGGATCAACAAAACTGAAGAACCAGACCCGTGTTGCCTAAATATGGTTTGACTTGAGGGTCAAAATACAACAACAACAACAACAAACCCAATCCCGCCAAGGCAGGGTATGGGGGAGGTAGAATGTAGACAGACCCTACCCCTACCCCAAGGAAAAACCCGGGTATAGAGAGGCTGCTTCCAAAGAGACCTCCGGCAAGTGCTTGTGTGCGCGTGAGACAGCAAAGGCAGAACCACAAACGAGAGAACAAAGCAGTCAACAAGCATGCAAGAGAGCAGGCAAAAACAAACAACACCAAAAAAAAACGTAAACACCAAAACAGATGAGAAACGAAAGCCCTAAAACAAAACGCAAACAAAACAGAAAGCACAAAAAAAAAAGAACAGAGAACCAAGAAAAGCAGGCCAACCTAAAGAGGCAAGGCAAAGAACAAAAAGCAAAAAACAAAGAACACAGAACAAGACAAAGCAAAGCAGCGCAACGCACGGGGCCTAAAGCTACGGCCAAGCAACCAAACAAAGCAAAGCAGCGCAACGCACGGGGCCTAAAGCTAAGGCAAAGCAACCCAACACACCTAGTCTAAGCTACCCACAGATCCTAATTCTATCCCTCCACGCCTTCCTATCTGAGGTCATGTCCTCGGACAAGAGCAGCTCCTTCATGTCGAGCTTAAGTCTATCCTCCCATCTGAGTTTGAGTCTACCCCTCCTTCTCACCCCGTCCACCACTAGGGCTTCGACTCTTCTTACGGGAGCTGATTGCGGCCTCCTCTTCACATGACCGAACCACCTGAGCCTTCCTTCTCTCATTTTAGAAATAATAGACTCAACCTCAAGCTTAGCTCTGAAAACTCCGTTCGGGATCATGTCCATCAAGGTCTTACCGCAGGTCCACCTCAGCATCCTCAGCTCCGCCACCTCTACCCTATTTACTTGAGGGTCAAAATATTTTTCAAAATTCAGTTTTTTAGGATTTCTCTCCATCTTGAAATTACGTTATCTTATATTTATTTATATTTTTCAGACATTGAAGCTCAAAACTTTAAATCATATTATGATAATCTTTGAGGGTCAAAATCATTGGGAAAAATTGGTCTAGATGGGTCTGGTTCTCTGTTCCATGTTCCGATTAAGTTCTTGGTTAGAGAAGACCCCTAAATGTAAGTTTATACGTTTTCCAGAACTCCTATTAATTAGTCTTTGAACTACGAATTTGGTATCCATGTGGAGAGATCTTCAAGCAAAATATAGGGAAGGAAGGACTAAAAAAGCTTTCAAAGTCAGCCAAAATTGATTCTGGTTTCATTAGTGTACTTTCGAGAACCATATTCAATATAATTGATCTTTATAAGATTTGAATGGCGGGTTAATAAGCGTTCATATGTTAATTGAGCTCTTCATAAACCGTTTTGAAAGTAACATACAGTGTTTAATATGGTATTCAGCTTTGCTTCCCCTACTGGTGTATTACTAAGACCACATACAACGGGAGTTAAAACAAAGTTAAACCCACGTTAAAGTGGGCTAAAAGACAAAAAAAAGTGCTACAGTACGACGTTAATGTTGCGTTAGTTGTTGTGAGTTCCCCACGTTAACGCAGCGTTAATGGCTGTGTTACCCCCTTAACGCTGTGTTAAGGGTACTGTTCATAAAAAAAAAAAAAAAAATTCACTTTGCCCCCCTTTTAAGGGTAGTTTGTGTAAAAATATTTGATATAAAGGTGAGTTAAGGTGTGTTAAAGCTGAGTTAACTGTTGTGTGTGTTAAAGCTGAGTTAAGTTAAGTGTGTTAAAGCGACATGGCATGCCTTAAATTTTAAAGATGAGTTAACTGTTGTGAGTAGCTTAATTAGATACCTTTTTATCACTTTGGAGTTAATAATATAATGCATCTATCTGATTTGAAAAAGTAGCATGATTACTAATGATTAGACGTATTAACATTCTTGACAAAGATCAAATGAAGAGAAACTATGTACCTCATTAGCAACCGTACCCTGTGGTGATATTGCTGCAGGTGATGTCTCTACATCATCAGTCTCTTCTTTGGTCACCTCGACATCTTCTGCAACATATATTGCAAAGATAATTAAATATTGCCACAAAAGAACTTGGATCTGATGTGTTTTGACGATTCTAACCTTTCTCATTTGCATAGTGTCAAAAGAAATGGACAAATGATTTAAATGAGTAAGAAATTTAGTCTCGTACCTATCTTTGTTTCCACATCTGTTACATCTACGGTTGGTGAAACAACCTCTTGTTCTTCCACTTTGGGGCTGTCGTCATCTATGGGATTTGAGGAATCATCAATGGAATTTGGAGACTCTTCATCATCATGTATTGCACCCTGTATATTTTCTCTCTTTAAATCTTTTACCTTTACATCGTCCTTGAAGGCTTTCGTAATGGGATTGAAAACATCTTCGCTCAACGTTGGAGTCATAAATTCATTTTTGACGTTATCCTTAGGTAGATTGGACACCTTAAGCTCTCCCAGTCGTTTGGCAGTCACATTGTCAGTTTTGGCCTCCTTATCCATTATTAGGTTGGATTCTTTCTTTTCCTGATCTTTCGTCACAACTTCTGTAACACACGCATCGTCTTTGCTCTGTGAGGGGATCACATTGTCAGACTTGGCATCATTTGTATCTATCGAATGAGAATCCTTAACCTTTTCATTTTCTTTCACAACTCCTGCCACTTTCCCAACACTTTCGTCTAACGTGGGCCCCACATTGGCGTCGTTTGCATTTGTTGGATTTGAATCCTTAGTGCTCTCATCTTCTTTCACAACGTGTGCACCTGTTCCAACATTTTCACCTGACGTAGGGGCCACGTTGTCAATATTAGCAGGACCATTTGGCTCTATTTTTTTTGTCACGCTTTCTCTTTTCGTGTCTTCAACGACCAAACTCTTCGTTTCAACCTCGTGCTGTTCCACCAACGCGTCACCTTTCTCCGTGACGGTTTTGGTGGTATGGATCTCTTTCCCACCATCCGATTTTGTTGATTTGATAACGGTGGTCGCAGTTTCCACGGCGTGTTTGGATTTCCCGCAACCCATTTTTCCTTTGGTCGGAAACAAGATTGGCAAGAAGAGGGAGACAAAGAGAAAGAGGGAAACAAAAGGAGAGAGAGATGGAAAATAATGAAGCTCTCTCTGCCTATTGTTACCTAAAGGTATCTTTGTGGCATATGATGTTAATTAGATGTAGAACTATAAGGGTGGGTATTTTAGTAATTTGACACTTAATTAGTTATTTCTGTTGGCTTTCAAGGGTAGAAATTGCAGGCCTAAATATTTCCAAATGTGTTGTTGCATGTAGTGGTTAAATGAATATACCCAACACTACTTGCATATATATTACTGAAGATAAACTGGTTTGGATAATATTTATTTATAGTAAACTCAATAGGTAAAATAGAGTTTTCAGATAAAAAAGGAGATCGTGTGGTTTATGCTGTGCTTAAATACTGAAAAGCTGAAAATGTCACACGAATTTCTACTTAATTGTGTGGTTATATCAACCATCTTCATTATTTAGAGTGAATTACATAAATTCATAAAAGGTCCATGTGCATTCTTTAAAACTATTAAATTGATCTCTCGTTAATACTAGTCACGAGATTGTATCATTTCATATTTAATCTCTTGTCCTTTACGGCTTTACCTATTAGACACTAAATAAAACTTTTACATGCTTGAAAGAACACCAGTGAACTAATTTACATATTTACACGCATGTTTGAGAGACTAATTTCTGTACCTAATTACCATATCTACGTACGAAACCATGCCCATTTATTGGATTTACTCTTTTGTATGATAATAATTCACTGGCAACTAAAAATGAAAGTCTGTTTGATGATATGGGTACCTCCGCTAGTCGGCAACATAATTTGTAATGTAAGACGGCCAAATTATTTAATGTCTAAGAGGGGTTGGAATATGACACGTTAAAGGGTTTATATATTATATATGTGTATGGTCTTGTGGTAGTGATCGAGCTCCGGGTCGTGATGGTTTTACCTTCAAATTTATAAAACAGTTTTGGGATATCTTGAAGTTGGATATTTATAAGTTTGTGAACGAGTTTTACGAGAAAGGAGAGATCCCAAATAGGTGTAACTCATCATTTATCACCATGATACCTAAGGTCAGCAGCCCAGTTACATTTACAGATTACCGTCCCATAAGTTTAATAGGTGTTTAATACAAGATTATTGCAAAGTTGCTAGCAAATCGGATGGCAAAAGTAATTGATGATATAATACACCCGGTTCAGTCTGCGTTTCTTAAAGGTCGTCAAATATTAGATGGCCCGTTGGTGGTTAACGAAGTTATCGAATGGTACAAGAAGAAAAAGAAGAAATGTATGTTATTCAAAGTTGATTTCGATAAAGCTTATGATTCGGTAAGTTGGGAGTATTTATTCAAGATGATGGAGTACATGGGTTTTAACACCAAATGGATACAGTGGATTCGATCGTGCTTGGTGTCATCTCGTACTTCGGTTTTGGTCAATGGTAGTCCAACAAAAGAGTTCTCTCCTCAACGTGGTCTTCATCAAGGGGACCCATTATCTCCATTTCTATTTATCATAGTAATGGAGGGATTACATGTTGCCATTGAGGATGCGGTGGATCGGGGGTTATATCGGGCCCTTCGGGTTGGGTCAGAACAGGTGTTGATGTCACATCTATTTTATGCCGACGATGCAATGTTTATGGGAGAATGGGACGAAGAAAATATCATTAATCTTATAGTAATTCTTAATTGATTTTTCTTAGTTTCAGGATTGAAGATAAACCTCCATAAGTCAAAATTATATGGAGTTGGTGTGCCAATGCAAGACATAGAAAACACGTCTGGTATCACTGGATGCTCGTCCGCAACTATTCCTTTCAAGTATCTAGGATTGCATGTGGGAAACAACATGAATCGTAGCAACAACTGGGAAGATATAATTCAGAAAGTTCAAAAGAAATTGGCGACATGGAAGGTAAAGCTTTTGTAGATAGGCGGCAGGCTAACGCTTACAAAATATGTATTAGGGAGTCTTGGAACATACTTCATGTCAATGTTCAAGATGCCCGAGACGGGTAATAGGAGGATTGAAACTTCCCGAGCCCAATTTTTTTGGGGAAGAGATGGTACAGACAAAAAGAAAATATCATGCGTTCAATGGAAGAAGGTGCTAAACTCTAAAGAAAAAGGTGGTCTTGGAATAGGAACTCTAAAAGCATTGAACTTTGCTTTGATACAAAAATGGAGTTGGCGGTTTCATACGGATACAAAAGGGATTTGGAAGAACATAATCACAAGTATATACGGTCCTAATGGCGGGTTTTGAAACCAAGTTTCTATTTCGAGAGGAAATGGGTTGTGGAGTTCAATAGTTAAAGCTATTGATAAGATGCACGACCAACACATTGTAGAATACACAAATATGAGAAAATCAATTGGGAATGGTCTCAACTCTAGATTTTGGATGGATTTATGGGTGGGTGACTTGATATTAAAGGAGAGATTTCCTAGGCTATATGCGTTGGAGTCTAACAAAAATTGTACGATACATGATAGATGGGGAAATGGTCAATGGTTATGGAGTTGGCTGAGAAACATTCCAAATGGGGGTCGTACATGTCAACAACTCCAAGACATGCAAGATGTGTTTCAATCCTTGGAGTTGAACAATCGTGAAGATGCATGGAAGTGGCAGTTGGCGAATGATGGGGTCTTCTCGGTGTCTTGCACTAGGAAACATATAGATAATATCTTACTAAACTCGGGAGACATAGCTACAAGATGGAACAACCTCGTACCCATAAAGGTAAATATCCTAGTTTGGAGGATTAGACTTGATCGGTTACCTACTCGGATCAACTTAATAGAGAGAGGGATTGACGTGCCCTCTTTATTATGTCCTTCGTGTGATAATCAAATAGAAGATGTATCCCATACTTTTGTGACATGTGAGGTTGCGTCTTGCATTTGGGATAGAGTGTTCAGATGGTTAGATATGTATCATCCTATGTTCAGTAACATCGAGGACATATTCTCTTGGGTTGACTCGCTAACCATTTGTTTCAACCGAAGGAAAGTGTTGGATGCTATTATCAACACGGTTTTGTGGGTGATTTGGAGGTATCGGAATAACAAGATCCTTGGGTTAGTGAAGATGAACAGGAGTAACATGTTTGATGACATAGTTTCTACTGTTTTTGATTGGTGTTCTAGTAGAAGCAAAGTCTTCTTAAAAAATTGGATGTTGTGGTTGCAAAACCCAATGTTACATATATTGTAATTGTTTCTCTAGCTCTTTGCTAGCTTTTTATAAAATTTTGCCGTTAAAAAAAAAAAGGGTTTATATATGACTTATACGTGAAAACACCCATTTTTTTTTCCCCCTTAATTGTGTTGTGCATTACTTCTTTTGTTTAACAGCAAGATATATTAACAAAACCTAGAAATGGGCTAGGAAACCAAATTACAAAGATATAGCATTACAAGGATTATTGTTGTACCATTGTATCCAGTTAAGTGACAATGTCTTAGCAGTTAGCTCTAGTAGAAATCAAAGTAAAAGATAGAAGCATTTTTACCATAAAATATGAGGTCCTTGTTCAGTTTCTTTATCGTGAAGACCATGTCGTTTTTTAATTTCCGAAGAACTCAAAACGTTGTTTGAACAACAACGTCCTAGTAAGTCAAATGAGAGGAATGAGTGGTGACTCTTTCTGCTAATTAAATTGATTGCATCACTTAAGCACAATGAAGAAGTGACTTGTTATAAGTTCCACAACTTGAGCACCATCAACCAAATATCTTTCGCGAGACAAAACTTAACAAAAATGTGTTCTTCCGTGTTAGGCTCTTCATTGCAAAGTATGTTACCCTTATCATATTATATAAGTTGGAATAAATTAGCCCTAACATAGTATACAAATATATAAGCAATAAACACGTATAGAAAAACAATAAATATATATATACAAATATATAAACAATAAATAAGGAAAAAAAATAAATAGATTAAAAAAAGATATATGATAATTTTTTACCTATTGTAAACGCCTCTAGAGTGTCCCGACATGTTTTCTCGGCCATCTTCAAATAATCGTCGTTGATGTCGGTGGTAACCCCGTAAGCGAGCACCCGCAATGCGGCTGTGCACTTTTGTATCGACGTGAACCCCGGGTTACCCACTACGTCGGGTCTTTGTTTAAAGTAATTGAAACGATCCTCCAAATCTTTTGCGATACGCAAAAATAACCTTTTGCTCATTCTAAAACGTCGTCTGAATACTTGTTCGTTATACGTGCAACCGTCGTCAAAATAATCGGCCATCAACCTAGCGTTAGCCGCGCCATGGTCTCGATAAATTTTTTTTCTTTTTTTGATCGGTTTTGGTGGGTTTTGGGCGACGTACATAGCTACAGCTGCAGCAGTAAGAGACACCGCTTCTGTTTCTCGGTCGGAGAAATCGTCATCCGAACTAGATTCAAGAAGAAAGGAAGTCGAGGGAGAACTCATTGTGTATAAAGGGAAATATTTGTATAAAATTGGGTAGAAAAGAGAGTGTGTTTGAGATTTTTTTTATAAAAGAGAGTGTGTTGATATGTATATATATATATATGAAATATATGGAAGGTATGGTTTATTTTTATTTTTTTTTCCCAGTCAAACTATCCGTTTGATATGCCAACGGTTATATTTTTTTGAAGAATGGAGTTGGGCTAGGCGTTTTGGGCTACCCCACACGATTTTTATACGAATCCGCGCCCCTTGGTAGTGGGGGGGGGGGGGGGGGGGGGGGCGTTTTCGGGCGTGGTTTGGGCCTAACTTGCCCCACTACACACGGTCTCAATAAGAGTAATATAAGAGGAGCTGCACCCTCTTGGGATGTGACCCGAGCTTTAATTTTTTTTGACTAAAGTGGTAATGTCAAAGGAGAGAATGTCCTAATATTTCTTGATAAACTTGAATGTAAACACATTCAGTTCGGGTGCTTTATCAACACCACAATCTCAAACCGCTTCTTTGATTTCTTGTCAGGAGAATGGTTAATCAAGTAAAGAGAATCATGTGCGGAGAGTTGTTTAAAAAGGTTGCTCGTAAAAATAGGTCTTGATGAATTTTTCTCTTGATTTTTTTCCAAGAAGTTTGTTCAAATAATAAAACATGTATCAATGAACTCAACCAACCACCCCTTAGTTCAATTTATTACTTTAAGACATTACAAGAAATAAGAACAAATAGTCCACAAAACATGTGCTATCACAAATACAAAAACACTCAACAATAACCTCACTACAATACTCAGATGTATGAAGATGGTGGATCAAAACTTTTGATCAACCAAACTTACAAGAGAAAACATTAGAAAACTATGAGAGAAAAACTAGATGTATGTGTGCGAGAGAGAGAGAGAGAGAGAGAAACGAATAAGACTGCAACCATCCAAACCCTATCGCATTCGTTATATACTGCAATGTTCAAGGTTAGCCCCTGCATAATAAAACTACAGAAGACAAGTCCTCCACAAAGGAGTTAGACATAATAGACTTTAGATTGTACACGTTTGCCCCATGTTCTTAACAAATGTAAGTCTGAACGAGATATTCCAACACCCTCCTCAAACTTAAACCCTGAAAATATCTTTCAGGTGCAATCTTTCACACAACAAACTATGCTGCTTCACATCTAAACTGTTAATACAAATAATGTTTAAAAGCGTTATTCGTTTTCTCTACGTTTTGATAATAACAAAACATAAAAACCTTCTACGTAAAAGTTAACGTAAACAAAGTTTTTAGTTGTAAAACTCCATCTCTACACCAAATCACTACAGGTATGAATAATGAACATCAAACCTTGTAAATGATTAAAGAAATATTTTTATTTTAAATATGACACCAACATTTTTACTCAAATTAATTAGACAAAATATTTTCTAATTAATATAAAATGTTTTATTCAAAGAAAATAGCTTGAAATGATTAAGGGTACCGTCTAGCCGTTAGACGCTCAGTTTTTCCTGTCCTATAAATAGTGGAACATATTTCACATTTTAACTAACCTCTTTTCATTGAATTTTTCTGTTAACATTTCCACACATACTAGCAACATTTATTTGATCATAACCTTGTTTGATTTCATTCTAAAGTGATCCAAACATTGTGTCAATCCAAGTGCAAGAAAAGAACACTTACATTAATCAAGATTTCAAGTGTTTTAGTATAGTTAGTGCATAAGTAACAGATTATCAATCGCTACAGATTATCAACCTTATTGCTTGATGGACGATTTGGTGACCCGACCTCCACTTCTAACTACATTGTTACGCGTCACCTTAGATTCTAGCAGACAAATAAAAAGGATGAATACGGCAAAACTAATTAAATTTTCACGAACCGTGTCACAAATTTATTATCATTAATATTTGCCCAATATAAACAAGATATCTACAACATGAATTAAGGCAAGGCGGCAATACTGATTTAATCATCAGTACTCAAGTCTTCATTTCACTACATCATTCATATCATCAGCAACAACCTAAAGACATAACAAAGATATAAATTTATCTACTAAGTTAAAATTTGAATAAAATATATTGAAGATTCAAAGTAATGTTTGCATAATGATGAGTCCTAGATGGAATAAATATGTTCATATGTTACCGGGACCATACACATGAATGTTCCAGCAATTATATTACAAGTATATGTCATAGGTGCAAGCATACAAATGAAAGAGGTTATGTCGTTTGTAATGTTACTTAAACCTTTTTTTATTTGGTCATCTTCCGACACAAAGTTGGCACAAGTATGAGCCTATTTGCTTTATAGATGACATACTCATTTTAACTTACAGAATGAAATCATAGCTAAACAATGTAAAAGTTTATAACCGAAAACAGTTTCCTACAGGGAAGTCAATTCAGAAATTCTAGTCTACATCGACGTGTAATCCCAACTATACGGCCTTAGGTAAACTTGGCCCCTTTATCCTTGATGATGTTCCTATAGTTACTTCTAATTCTTGAATGTTTTAGGCCTTTATGATCAGTTTTAGTTTTTGCTTTTTTTAATTTTTTTATTTTACAATTTCTGTTTTTTATTTTACAAGTTTTTATTCAAACATAGATGGCATTTGAACTTTTGAGGTTCATATGAGTATCAAATCAGCAACCATCAAACCAATTGTTGTGGTTTTAGGGGCAATTGCATTGTTGGATCATAGATCTTCAGTGATTTTGCTTTCAGGTCAGCCCTTTCCTGGCATGTCCACATTATGAACTTCATATACATCATTTCATAGCAGAACAACAGCCAGTGGGTAAATTCGTTGACCCGTGAAATTGTCAGTTTTGGCTCTCTCATAGTGGGGCTTAACGAGTCTGTTATTGTGCTGAAGGATTAATTATTAGAATTTTAGTAGGATAAGGGGACACGCATACTAGACCGTTGGAAGTACCGAGTAGATGAGGGTCACTGAGGTTGGTGACATGCTTGCGAATGTTAAACTGACCATACCAAAAACTACCGGAACAGGGAGACATAGCAAGTCTTTTGTCGTGATCAGTTAGATTACTATGGTTAATATGGGATGTAACGAAATCAGGGTCAGAGATCAACTTTTTCCAAGACTTACACACGCTCTTGCATCGAATGAGATCACTGACATTTAATCTTATCAGTATCGTCTCAACGATGTCAGGTTGAATATGTGTCATTGAAACCTAACTTCGGAAAATTGGGTGCAGAAAGGGAATCGTGTGTGAGTTTGTGTATTGCAATGAGATATTCCTTCGAAGATATTTATTAGGGAGTAAAATTTTGTGCAAATCACATATAGACCAATTGTGGTCTCGAAGGATTTTACTGACAAGTTACCGCATTGAAATATTTCTTTTACCGAGATAACTTTTTTAAAAGTTACTTCATATGCTTAGTGGTTCTATTCAGAATCACATAATTACCGAAAGTGTGCCATTTTCTATAAACGAATTCAAAATACAAGCATATTTATTATGGCTTTTCACCAATTACCAGTGTAATCTAGAAATCATCAAAACGTACAACTAATGTCCATCTAAATATTTCTCAACAATCAATAGTATAGAAGAGCATATATACTTAAAAACCTGCAGGCAACATCATCACAGAGTCAAGTTCCTAAGCTATTTGCAATGACTCTATTGTTAGAGTTAATGGAAAAAATATTAAATGTGTATGTCTAGATTCGAACTCGGGACCGAGGGATTGCACACTTTACGTATGATGATCAAGTAAATAATTAATATATGTATTTATTATATGTATTAATTATTTGGACACAAAATAATACATAACGGATGTTATGTAAACTAACGGTGTTGATTAACGACCGTTAAAGAATAAAGGAAGGACCATTAGTGAAATTGGGAGGCAAAGAAGGATCTAAAACCCACATTAGTGGGTGGGCCGGTTGGATTATGGGTTGAATAACCCTTGTCGACCCAAAGATGATTCTTGTGCTCCAAGATTAAATTTCACTATAAATATACATATTGGTTGTTTTGGTTTTTGGGACATCACGTACAATTACTATAACCTATAATGTTGACTGCTTTTCCTTCTCTTTGTACTATTCGATCTAATCAATCACAGGTTTTGAAAGAATAGATTGACATCTATTATTTAATTAATGTGTAGATTGACATCTATTATTTAATTAAATAGTAGATAGGTTTTAATATTAAACAATTGTATATTGGTTTAATAAAAGTGTTTAATCACTAGCATCATTGCTTGATCGGTTATAGTACGTGTGTACATGAGTTCGGTAACAACTTACTTTAGTTGTTCATCTTGGATTGTGGATCAAAACGGTAAGGGGATCCACGTTAATCCTAATTGTTGATCTTGTGATTAGAAGAGAAGACCGATCCTTGTTCCTGCTAGGATCTTGAGGTAATTCTAATTTACTTTTATGTAATTTATTATACATGTTAAATACGATCTTGCTTCCGCTATATGTGTACTCTTGATGTGTTTATTTATTTAGATGTGTTACATGCTATTTAAATTCCAACAGTGGCATCATGAGCCTGTTTTAACATGTTAATGGATTACTTAAACGCATAAAAATCAAACCTTGATTTAGATACACATGTTAAGTCGATTTTAATTTATTAGGGTTTGTTTTTGTAGAAAACATTCTAATTAAAATCGAATAGAATTTAGGGTTAGGGTTTCGACCCTTATTTTAACTAATTATTATTAGTTGTAACCCTAAATTAAGAACATGATGTGCTATGTGTTTATTTGAGTAATTAGGGTTACGATATTGGTTGATCCATAATTCTTCATGCAAGGAATTATGGATTAGGGTTTGTTTATTTGCTACATGTTTTTTTATGATAAATCTAAAATTAGGGAAGACCCTAATTAAATATATTAATTAATCGGTTATGTGCTATGTGGTATTTAATTATGTAAAACTTACGCGGCCAAGTTATTTGGCGTCTGTGGTCCATTGGGCACAATGAGCTCGAAAACCAATGGGAGTTTTTCTAATTATATACGTTAATTTTCACATAGAGATTATTAATAGGGTTTATCAAAAGGTTTGCATGTGGCTATATGATATTGTTAATGATCATATACGTGTTATTGTGTGTTTATTTATTTTTTAATTACTTGATCTTTGTGTTTTAATTATGATGGATTGAAAACAACAAAGAGGGTAACTTTTTGAATAAAAATAAATGAACCTAATAACTATGAAACCTTTGTGGTAAATTATTTATTGCCAAGTCTTATGTGCCGATAGTGGTTCGCTTCGCACGGTAATTTGCTCCCAGGCGAGACTAGCAATTTAATAATTTACTACATAAATGTTTTAAGCTTTAAATCTTAAAGTTTTAATTGATTGATGTGACTGTACAAAAGTGGTCGAAGCGGCGGACCTAATATTGACAAACTATAAAGTGGGTATAAGGAGGCTTGACATTAAATTGTCATCCGAAAGGGGCGCGTTTTTAATTAGCTTCGGCGGACGTTTGCCCCTCCGCTCGCCTGTGCGTCAATATTAGACTTACCAAGTACACCATGAAAAAGTACGAAGCATCTTAAGGCAATGTTGTAAGTTACTCAACGCCATCAATTAAATTTTGTTGATTTTAAGCTGCGAATGAGTTAATGGTTTTTGTAGAAAACATATGTTACAAGATGAATGCATGACATCTTGTACATATTTTTGATTACACATAAAAAATTAATACCCTTAAAATTTAAGTTATATGCCACCCAATTAATACGGAAACACCTGAGATGACATTCTATCGTTGCTAGCAGCCTCAGCTGAATGTAATGATTCAAAGAATGGGAATCAAAGGGTAAATTGAGCACTTTCATTGCTAGCAGCCTCAGCTGATGTGATGAAACGGCGTCAAGTTTACATGTTTCTAAATTGGTTAACTTAATTGAGCACTTTCATCACTAGCAGCCTCAGCTGATGTGATGGAACGGCGTCAAGGCATAAAGATTTGGGGATGAAACATGCTTACATTTGCAACTGTTGTTGGCAAAATATGTAAGTCCCATGATTTAGGAATTGCAATTGGACATTGGCAATTGAGTGTAGCTCCACCTTATTGAGTACTTTCGTTACTAGCAGCCTCAGCTGATGTGATGAAACGACGTCAATTTGGATCCTAGTTTTCAATGAAAATTAAATGGTTAAATTTTATTTACCATGGGTGTTTAATTTTCTTGAAAAGTTATTATCGAAAATACTAAAATTGAATTTTGAAAATTCTTTAATGTATTTAATGCAACGTTAAAACCGTAAACGTGGGGTTTTCTTTTAGTAATAAATTGATCTACACCCGTAGGGGTTTTGGATTGAGTCAATTTTTACTGAAAAGAATAAACCGAGTCTACTTTCCGTGTGAAGAGTAAGACTTAATCCTATTCCTTTTCATGAATGAGAAAGGTATAATAGGATAATTAGAATTGTCTAAATTCTAAGAAATAACTCATGGCGAATTTCTTAAGAAATTGCATGATTAGGAGTTATTGAAATTAGAAGCTAGACTAATTACCGCATAATTGGTAAAAGACAAACTAGAATGTTTGATCTAGTTGTTATGCTTTAACCATTTAAAGGTGCTACATATCACTGTAGGTGATGGTAGACCTAATTGAGGAAGAAATTGCATACCCAATTTTCTCAAGTTAATTGTATTGATGGATATTCCATCATTGACAAAGTAGAATACATTCTTTGAGTACCTTAGTATGTATTACGTAAGGGATCATTCAAAGGTGTAGGAAAGTAAGCAGCACGCTATTTGCTTTTACTGTGTTTTGAAACACTTATAATGTTGTCAAATCCAGTGGGAGCATTGTGTTGTAATTACTGAATAATGAGTTCATGTAGTGATCTTTAATTCAGTGGGAGCTACAAGCTTTATATCTTGGTAGTAACTTGGATTATCTCTAGGATCTCTTGAGATAATTACTTTCCAATTATAGACACTTGTGGTATTAAGGATAGTCGTGTACGGTTCCTTACTAGACGAGGTGATTCTATATCTACTAATATCTATGACACAATCATATTAATCACATAAGCAAACTATTGACGTGTTGTTTATATGATACATGATGTTGTTCCATGCACAAGTGGGAGAAATCTTTATTGTGTGCAAGCAACAACATAAAGTGATATGATTTAAAGTGTTCTCTTGACTGCAAGGTCAGAGATTGATGTTCTAATGTGGTTTATTCACATCTAATTAATAGAACACTTGGAGTTAATATCTACTTTCATTACTAGATATTAATGACAAGGTAAATTACATACTTTCATTACTAGTAGCCTCAGCTGATGCAATGAAACTATGTTAATTTGCATGTTTCTAAATTAGATAATTATTAGAACAAGTGTCAATATGATAATTAGACTACTTCAAATATAAATATTTATGTATTGTTGAAATGACATAAATAAATGAAGTAATCTAAAACTGCTTCATAATTTGAATGTTTATGTATTCGTGGAATGACATAAATATATGAAGTAAGAAATTAACTTGAAACAAAATATTGAAACCGAATTGTGGTGTTCATGATTACTTTAGTTATACATGTTTATATTGTAGATATAAATATGAAGTCTTTTATTGCTATAAGACTTATACTAAAGTAAGACGTTAACTTGTTATGTTTTTAACAAGAAGTCATGGAGTTCATCAATGACTTATAACGTACATTGGGATTATAACAGTTTATGTCCTTTTGGTAAGACATATAAATGAAGTGACTTGGGTAAAGGGCACTCTTGTTATAAAGCATGCAATTGGCTTTGAAAATCTATTGTACCATTAAATTAACTTAGTTGGTAAATAGGTGAGCCAAAATGATATATATATATTTATCTCACATATTGTAAGATTAAATTACAATATTAATCCTAATGAAATACATAGTATTTATGGTATGTTCAGTTAGGAAAATCAAACTCTTGAAAAATTGTTTGATTAAAGATAATTATATGTTCTAATCTTCCTAAAGATATCAAGGTTAGAAAATTGAGTATGGTTTGGATATACTCAATTTGACTCCAACCTAGAAGATTAATAAGACACCATTTATTATGGAGTGTGAGGAATCACATTAAATCTTAAAATTGAAGTTCAGAATTTGTTAGACTACTTTTGGGTAGGTTATTAACAAATTAATGTTAGAAACTGTCAATATGTATTTGTAAAATTCCCAAAGAGAGAACAAGTTTGTGTTGCTCTATTTGCTAAGTATTTATAGATAATCTATAAATTGTAAAAGGCAAGTGGGAGTTTTATCTTGATAAGATAAAATTACAAGATACATAATCTTCTAAAATATACTAGCAAGATCATAATGAGGATTAAACATGTTAATGTTAAATCTCAAGATGATGGAATATTCATAGATCCGCAAGGATATCTCAAATATTTGTAGAAAATGTTGAGGATTATGAGTTACAGGATTTTGATAAACCTGTTAATAAATTGCAAATGTTTAATTTGGCAAAATTACTCATACTATGAATAAATAGATGCAGTCCAAGAAGACAACTAGTTTGAAAACGTAGTTGATCTTAAACTCTATAGTTACACTATAGAATAAAGATGAGTTTCTACAAAGGGAATGTAAATCCTAGAGATTTAAGTTTTGAGTAGAAATCATAAGGGACAAAATTTTGTATACATATTTAAGGTGTAAAAAGATTATCAATTACACTTAAGCAATTAAATGTGATTGAAATTCTTTATTAGCACATTAAATGTATAAAGATTATGATTGTCATTTTTAGTTTCATTTATATGAAATTAACAATGGAATGTCAAAACTATTTCATGGATAATTACTTGTGCGAGGACGAAAAGTAATTGAAAGGAGTATTTGAATTCAAATAATCTTTGGAAGTATACAAAGTGCAATCGTTCAGATTGATGCATGCATCTAGAAGATATACTTATGTTTAGTTATTAAATCTAGTTTTGATTTATAATTAAAATAAGGTATTTCTCAATATTCCTAAAAGCTAGTGGGAGTATTATATTTTCTTATTTCATATATGTTGCATAACATATAGGAAGTAACATTCCATTAACATTTATATGTTAAGTCTTAGTTTGGAATGAAACTTCACGTGAAAATTTAGAAAATAAACATACAACCTTAAAGTATATGTTTATTGTTATAAACATAAGCGGTAAAATAACTGATTCTAATAAACATGATGATCTATTAGAAAGGCTAGATAGATACATATCTTTGAAAAGATATGACATGAATGAAATCAAAGACACAGAGATTTTTCATGTACATCATGTTATTTGTTGTATCATGCTTGAATGAAAGATGATTGACAACATTAATATCTAATAGTAATTTATTAGATAACTAAGTGTAATGTATATGGTTTAGAATTAACATCCTCAGCCTGGAGTTGCTCCATAATTCTAAATATGAACCATATGGCATGTTGTTGCAAAATTGATATAGTTGACAAATCTAGAAAGATTTGAAGATATCAAACATTACACGATGAATAAAAGTTTACGGAATTTTAATATATCATATTGTTGTTTGGATACAATGATGCTGATAAGATTGAGATGACACTCAATACTAGTCGTGGTGGGAGTTTATCCTAGTTAATGGCCATGTGTACTAGTTATGCTTAAAGCATAGTTGCATTATACATTAAAGAATTAGAATACTTTAACTACAAAGGTTTGGTAGTTTAATGTCATAAATTCATGAAGAGGATGTCACGCATTTTATGAAGTATGTGGCAATATCTAGATAGATGAATGCACACATACAAGAATTTCATTAATTGAAATAAGTATTCTCAAAATTTTGATAGATCAAAATTAGTTGATTTATGCCTTGTCAACAAGTATGGTAGTCATGACTTGTGGCATAATTCATTAATGGGAGTTATCATGCATTGATCTATATTTAGTTATTTGGATAAGGGATGTTAAGCAATTATTATTTACAATGAATTAAAGTACGTGGTACGTTTGTTTTCATTAATAATAAATTGCATCCTATATTTGCATGTTTAAATCCGTGAATAACTTATGTTATTCTAAATTGTCCGTTGTCGATTAATGATATGGGAATATCATTAAATAAAGACAAATGTGAGGATTGGTAGAATGTACTGTAAGGTTGAGATGCCAATATCACATGATATTCAAGGATTTGAATATAGGACTATCCCGACTTCATGAGTTTACTTTATGGATCTTGTCATTAAGTAAATCATGTATATATTTATCCTTAGACTTGAGATGCCAGATAATCGTTCATACATGTAGTGCATTTCTGTGACTCAATTTAACGCTATACGTAACTGGTAGCTATACGGATTGTTTTCAGAAGTGTTGCAAAGTGTATGAGTTATGCTCGTAGTCAAAATAGGATTTGTTCCTTCAAAGTTAATTTGAAGTTTAATACTACTGGGCCCCTCGTGGGATTAATAAGATGTTTGTGCGGCCGCACCCATGATCTCTCCTGACTAGTTCAGAAGATATGGTAATCTTATTAAATCATAAATAACGAGAAACAGAATTATTAATAAAGAATGACTTTAGATCCATATCTTTATTAATTTAGTATTAGAAACAAAAGGATAAGTATGATGATTAAAATCATCAAGTGGTTTGTCCAGGAGACCACACACCCGAGTTGTACTAGGGGCATTGGCGTGTTGCTAGACGCTAACCAATGTCATTACACTTTTAATAGATTTCCAAGTGGGAGCTGTTAGAGTTAATGGAAAAAATATTAAATGTGTATGTCTAGATTCGAACTCGGGACCGAGGGATTGCACACTTTACGTATGATGATCAAGTAAATAATTAATATATGTATTTATTATATGTATTAATTATTTGGACACAAAATAATGCATAACGGATGTTATGTAAACTAACGGTGTTGATTAACGACCGTTAAAGAATAAAGGAAGGACCATTAGTGAAATTGGGAGGCAAAGAAGGATCTAAAACCCACATTAGTGGGTGGGCCGGTTGGATTATGGGTTGAATAACCCTTGTCGACCCAAAGATGATTCTTGTGCTCCAAGATTAAATTTCACTATAAATATACATATTGGTTGTTTTGGTTTTTGGGACATCACGTACAATTACTATAACCTATAATGTTGACTGCTTTTCCTTCTCTTTGTACTATTCGATCTAATCAATCACAGGTTTTGAAAGAATAGATTGACATCTATTATTTAATTAATGTGTAGATTGACATCTATTATTTAATTAAATAGTAGATAGGTTTTAATATTAAACAATTGTATATTGGTTTAATAAAAGTGTTTAATCACTAGCATTATTGCTTGATCGGTTATAGTACGTGTGTACATGAGTTCGGTAACAACTTACTTTAGTTGTTCATCTTGGATTGTGGATCAAAACGGTAAGGGGATCCACGTTAATCCTAATTGTTGATCTTGTGATTAGAAGAGAAGACCGATCCTTGTTCCTGCTAGGATCTTGAGGTAATTCTAATTTACTTTTATGTAATTTATTATACATGTTAAATACGATCTTGCTTCCGCTATATGTGTACTCTTGATGTGTTTATTTATTTAGATGTGTTACATGCTATTTAAATTCCAACATCTATATATATCAGAAGTTTCTTGATCATCATCATTCGATCTATGAACTATAATTTTCTACCAAAACTAATACAAATCAGCAGTAAGATTATTAGTCCAGATTGACATGATCGTCAATAGATAATTTATTTCCATGATTGAAATCACTGTTAATGACATGCTGTTCTCTCTAGTCTCGACATTCTCCCTTCATATCTGAGCCAGTATAGATATATTATCATTATGTTTAAGCATATTTAGAAAAATCATAAAGAGGGGTCCAGCCGACACATATTTAAGAAAACATTACATAGTAACAAGGTTTCATTGGTAAGCACAGTCATCATAGCCTTCAACCAGAGCAATTTAATTTATTAGAACATGTAAATATGAATAAAAGATGTAGATATTGGTTAATCAGAAGCATAATCTCAACCTTTTTGTTTTAGCACATCGGACTCTTTTAGGAACTGCAACACCTGGTTAGCTGACACTCGGTTCTCAAGTATCATGCCTTACCGGTTTTTCACTGAGTCTACAATCTTTTTTGGAAAACCAGGTGATTGACTTTTATCGAATAGCTGATATCCAGGTGATTGACTGCAGTTATAAACAGATAACATCAAGCTCAACATAGAACATTGTAAGACTAAATATGTGAGACATGTTCACTGAGCATTGGCATAAAGGTCAAGTAGATGATGTACTTTTTCACTACTAGCTTTCATGAGACACTTAAGAAATTGATTGTTAACTTTTTTTTTTTTTTTTCAAAATGCAAGCAATACATTATCCATACGAATTTCAAGAAAAATACCTACATACCTCATGGTATAGATGTACGTTCACTTAGCATTAATGTGACATGCTTACTTGCAGTCTTTCAGTCTTGCAGTCAGACTTATAGACTTGGAGGCTAGCATCCTACATCAGGGGGTGTTTGGATTAAGTGCTGGTCCAACCCATTTATCTTAAAATGGGTTGAATTGGGTTTGGAGTAGGCTGTAAATTGAGTTACGTACTATTATGGGTACTATGAACTGAGGTTAGCAAGCAACCGATAACCCGATTCACCCGACCTGATTACCACCCAAAACCAATAACCCGATTCCTTATCGGGTCGGGTTGCGGGTGCGTTTCTAAAAAATAAAAACCCGACTCACCCGACCCGATAAGACCCGATAACCCGACCCAACAAGTAGTTTCAGTTTATGTCGATTGTTAAGTTTGAGTTTAGGTTGACTATTTTTTGGACTATTGTATGCATATGTTATGCATCTTATTTCCAGCCTCTTATGTCAATAAACACAAACCCATCTCTTTCATTCTAAACCCCACAAAATCTACCCACCACACACACTCATCACTGATTTATCAAGGGTCAAATCACACATTCTTGTTGCTAATCTCCAATTGGTAAGTGATTTTTATTAATCTTTCTTGATTCAATTGTCTAATTTTTAAAAAACCAACATCCAGCCAACAACAAGTAGAGCGGCAACAATTTTAATTTGATAAAACTCCAAACCTCTTATGTCAATATTTTCTCTTAATTCTCACCCGAGTGCAATCAAGATACGGGAACAACTTTGATTGAGGTACATCTTCACTGTTATGTTTCGTGCTTATATTTTGATAATGTGAATCTAATATGATACATTTACTTTATTGTAGTTAGTCACAATGTCAAAGCGTAGGGATAGAGAATGGATGTACAATATGGCAGATGATGATGGGTATCTTAGTACAACTTACCGCACTAAAGTAGATTCATTTTTAGACTATGCTTTTTCTAATGAAGAGTATGTTGATAAAGATTGTATCAAATGTCCTTGTGCAAAGTGCAACAACAAACCTTATAAAACAAGAAATGATGTGAAGTTTCACCTATTAAAGCATGGGTTCACCCCGAATTATACATCTTGGTCGAAACATGGTGAAACAGCTTCAAGATTTCAACATGAGTGCCAATCTCCTAATCCGATGGAAGATGACGATGTTGATGGGTGCACGCAAATGGTAATGGATGCAATGGGTCCAACTATATTTAACAGTGCATCATTTGAACCAAATTCTTCAAATGAACAAGCCCCTAATCCATCTGCGAAGGGGTTCTACGATATGTTAGCTGCTGCTGATGAACCTTTGTGGGATGGGTGTCAAAATTATTCGAAATTACAAATTGTCTCGGAGTTGCTGAATTGGAAGTCAGAAAACAATGTAAGTGAGGCTGCATATAACCGATTGATTCCTATCATTAAGAAGTCATTAACCCCAAGTGAGAAACTAGTTAACAATTTCTATGAGACAAAGAAAAGTTTGGAAAAGCTTGCTTTACCGGAAAAAAAGATCCATGCTTGCAAAAATCTTTGCATGCTATTCTATGGTAAAAAGGACTCTAGTTTGACACACTGTCGGGTATGCGGACATAGTCGTTACAAGAGCGGTAGACTCAGTTTGGTTCCTCACTTGGTTTTACGCTATTTACCGATTGGTCCAAGACTTCAAAGGCTATATATGTCAAAAAAGACGGCAAAAGATATGACGTGGCACTTTGACCATCAGACACAACCTGGAACAATGGTCCATCCAAGTGATGGTAGGCTTGGAAGCACTTTCACTCGATCGATCCACAATTCGCCAGCGAGATACGCAATGTTCGTCTTGGGTTATGCACTGATGGGTTTAGTCTACATAACTCAAATTCAAAATATTATTCATGTTGGCCCGTCTTTCTTACAATATATAACTTATCTCCTTGGATGGGTTTGAAAGAGTCATATGTCGAACTAAGCATGCTTATTCCAGGAAAAAAGAGCCCTGGTCAGAATATAGATGTGTTTCTAAGGCCATTAGTAGACGAGTTGATAACTTTGTATGAGTACGGTATTGAGACTTACGATGCGGCACGTAAAGATAATTTCATGATGAAAGTTGTTCTTCTTTGGACGGTTAGTGACTTTACTGCTTATGCAATGTTGTCTGGTTGGAGCACTCATGGGAAGTTAGCATGCCCATACTGTATGGGTAACTCGGGATCGTTTCAGTTAGAACATGGAGGGAAACCTTGTTGGTTTGATTGTCACCGGAAATTTTTACCCTCTTCCCATTCATATAGGAAAGATAAACGAGGGTTTATAGCTGGTAATGTTGTTCCTGGTGGTCCACCACCGGGGCTTAACGGTGATCAAGTTTGGGAGCAAATTCGTGACTATCCAACTGTTTACGAAGGCAATCCCTATAGAAAAACCAATCAAAAACTTCCTGGTTTTGGGAGAACTCGTAATTGGGTAAAAAGAAGCATCTTTTGGGAGCTTCCGTATTGGCATAAGTTGTTAATCCGACATAACCTCGATGTAATGCACATTGAGAAAAACGTGTTTGAGAATCTCTTCCATACCGTCATGGGCACTACAAAAACGAAAGATAATGCAAAGGCTAGGAAAGATGTTAAAAAGTATTGCAATCGACAAGAGTTGCATATCCAGCAAGTTGGAACTAAGGACATGAAACCAAAAGCATCATACACTTTCACCAAGCCACAAGTAGGTAAAATTTGTGAATGGTTGACTCACCTTAAATTCCCGGATGGGTATGCTTCAAACCTGGGGGGATGTGTTAGCCTTGATGATCATACTTTTTATAGTTTCAAGAGTCACGAGTGTCATGTGTTTATGCAAAGACTTTTGCCAATTGCTTTAAGAGGTATGATACCAAATTCAATATGGGATGTAATTACAGAGTTAAGCACATTCTTTCGTGCAATATGTGCAAGGGTCTTGCACACAAGTGACTTAATACTTTTGCAACATAGCATCGTTGAAACAATTTGCAAATTAGAGAAAGTTTTCCCTCCTGGATTCTTTGACTCACTGGAACACCTGGTAATACATTTGACTCGTGAAGCTATTCTTGGTGGACCAGTTCAGTATAGATGGATGTATCTCTACGAGAGGTAATTTCTTCAACCAAACAAAGTATTATTGTCATCGTAATTTTACATAAAATCTAAAACAAAAATGTATTCATCTCTAACACTTTTTTGCATCACATGTATAGGAGATTAGGCTCGATGAAAAGAAAGATTAAGAACCAATCCAAGGTTGAGGGTTCCATGGTTGAGTCTTATCGCATAGAAGAACTTTCTACCTTCTGCTCCCAATATTTTCAGCCTACAATAGAAACCCGGTTGACTCGTAATTTTCGAAATTTTGCCCCTGATGTTCCTTGTTTTACGAGGACTGACTCTCGATTAAGTATATTCAAAGTTCCATGTCGGAGATTATTTGAAAAGAGTGGTCGAAAAAGGTCCTTAACTGATGAGGAGATGCGCATGGCACATAACTATATAATTCTTAACTGTGAGGAGCTCCACCCTTTCATAGGGTACGTGGAATTTTTTGTTTTTCATTTACATAGAAATAATGTTTTTGTCATAGTGGTCTAACTTTTGTTTGTCCATTTTTGAGGTTGTTTGATGATTTCGTGCGACGTACACAACCTCATATCAATGAAGGAGGTCTTGAGAGTTATAGAGATAAAAATTTTGCTGAATGGTTAGAACAACATGTAAGTATAGCAGGAATAACAATCTTATTAGCTAATAATCTTTCATATCGGGTTAAGTAATAGTTTCTTTTGTCATTATAGGTTTGTGAAAGTTCTGATGATTCGAGTTCACATTTGAAAGGCCTCGCACAAGGACCACTGCGTCATGCTTGGTCATATAAAGGATATTTTATCAATGGTTTCAAGTTTCACACGGAAAAATATGGAGAGGGTCGAGTGACACACAACAGTGGGGTATGTGTGAAAGGGGCTTGTTATAACGAGAATGAGTGCGACTTCTATGGGCTGTTGGAAGAGGTCATAGAGGTAGCTTATCACGGTGTGGGGCGTTGTGTTGTGATATTGTTTAAGTGTAAGTGGTTTGATGCTGCTCGAGGGGTAAGGATTGACAATAAGCATAATATAGTTGACATTAAATACAAATCAAGGCTAATAAATGATGAGCCATTTGTCTTAGCATCACAAGTAGAACAAGTATATTATGCACCATATCCTTCAATGACAAAAGAATTGAAGGATTGGTGGGTTGTTGTCAAGACAAAGTCAAGGAGCATGTATGAATTAGAAGAATGTGAAAATGAAGAAGATGGTGATGATAATGGAGATGGGGAGGAATTCTTTCAAGAGAGTGAAACATTAATCCCTACAACATCTAGATCTTCAAGTGAGATCGAGGAACCTGTTTGTCTTGTCATTCAAGGGGAATTAGAAATAGTTAATAATGGTGATGAGACCCCAACAGAAGTTAATGATGAGGCCGAATAATCAGATGAAGTAGAGTGTCTTGATAACTCGGATGAATCAGATGACGATAGTGATGATATATTTGATGATTCATCTGACAATGAGTGATCAATTTTAAATAATGGTATGTGTCAAATCACATACCTTTTCTTTATCAAAAACGGACTTAAAAGACCAAAAACCTCTCTTTTATGCTTTATTTTTAATCATTTTTTATTTGTAACAGCTTATTTTCTGTTTTCAATTAAGCATTGTACTCCTCTTTTTAGTTATTAATAAAAGTTTAATTTATCTTAATTGCCTTTTCTTCTTTACTTTATTGCTTATTTTGTTTATATAGGATGAATCATGGATTAGACCTTGTTATTGTAGAATCTGATCTCATGTGCTTATTGTAGCTATAAGCTTCTTTGGTGCTTATTTTTGAAATTTCTGTGTTCTTTTTAGTTCATAAAGAGAGTGTTTAAAAGTTTGTTTGATTTCACAATGGTCCTAAGTAGTTTTTGGTCATTATAGTCAAGTCTGCACAGATCATAAGGGTTGCAGACTGCATCAGTTTATTTAAGCCAATTCATGTGCTCATTTGTGATGTTTAGTGCTTGAATTTCAGTAATTAAGTAGGTTGCTTATTGTTCTGTGTTATTTCTCATTTTCAGACCTTATCCAAGCTTATTAGAGCTTTAAAATAAGCTCAAAAGTATGTTCAAATCGGATCCAGATCTTAAGATTCTATGATAAGATCGAGATGCTATGCCTTTTAAGATCCTACGAACGTGTTTTTGCTTAACGATATCGTAAAATCGGAAAATCATAAGAGCTACATCGAGATCTTAATATCTATGTTATTTCATTATTTAGATAAACTTAGACCATTCATCATCACAAACATTTTGCAAAATGAAGCGTTCTTAATTATAACACAAAATGGCTATGTTTGATTGTTAGGTGGGTTGCAGATGCAAAAGTGATTGAAAAACTCGGTAAGCGTATAAAAACCTAACGAGACAATCCTTTTGTGAAAGAAGAAAGATATATCCACAAATGTTGTTTGTATGTTACTAAGTAAACTAATAAGCTGATTAACCTTAACCCGACAAATCCGTTTAATATAGGTCCGATTTTTCTTTGAACATCCTATAAACCCGGTAATTTGATTGACTTGACTAATTCTAGTTCATAATACATGGGTTAAACAGGTTCGTGGGTCGACCCATTTAATCCGTATAATAAAGTATATATAATTTTTCAATTTTGAAAAAAAAAGAGCTTAAACGGCTTGGCGGGTCGACATGTTTAACGTATACCCAACCCAAACTTGACATGTTTAATAAACGGGTCAAATGGTCGACCAGAACACGGCCCAAAACCTATTTAAACTCAACCCGAATCTGTTAATTTTCGTGTAAGTCTCAGGTCGGGTTTTATGTTGGGTCAAAAATTGGCACCTCGTAATAATGCCCTTAAAAATAATATATATAATAATAATAATAATAATAATAATAATAATAATAATAATAATAATAATAATGATAATATATAGTGAATAATTATTAATAAAACTATAGGATTACTTAATTATGCAATCATACTATTGTAACATACGCTGCACACCACAAGAACAGACAGTTATTCACTTTGGATGAAAATATTGGCGCCATTCTCTGAGATTATTTGGCGCCCCTAGATATGTGGGGATGGTGGAGCAGGAATTACTCCTTCCACAGAAGGTGTATATTGCGGTTTATGAGATGCAATATACTTTCAGGAAGCATTAGAAAAAGGTATGTTCATACACCATTAACTATTTTAGATCATAATTTGTTGTAATTAGTTTTGATTTAACTTTTAATTTAATGTTAGGGTGCTTGATTCATTGAGTTTGATTACATGATTATAGTTAATTAGGTAATTCTTTACTTTTCAATTTTATGTTAGTAATCTAGGGTTCTTTCAATTAGATATATGATAAGGTTAAGGTAAGAAATTGAGGTATATGGTTGTCTTGAGTATATGAAAAACTGAATTAATTTCCATAGTGTCATAAAAATGTATGCTAAAATAAAATATATTCTCTTTTATCCAACATCAACGCACATGTAAAGGTTCCTAATTTGAAGCTTAACAAAAATCAGTCTCTTCAAACTTGTGCAGTTCACACACATAACTTCAGCTAAAACCTCTAAGACCACACAGGCATTACACAGAACTGGTGCAAACTAATACAATACAAGTGAAATTAAAAACCTCAAGGCCCACATGAGACATATTATATCCCATTTGTCCCTGTCCTGCAGACAACAAGGCAAAAACAAAACTGAAAAACTATATCATAAATGCATTAACCCTAAACCTGTCATATGTTGTAGTAGCCAAACATAACCACTGCAGTTAGGGGTGTTATCGGGTCGGGTGAGTCGGGTATTGCATTTAAAAAGTAGGTATAGCACATAGCCTCCGAAATCAACAAGAAAACCTTGCTTCAATACCTATCATTACGTTCAATGGTAACCTACCTGAAATGTCAAAAGTGTTTAAAAATAGGATACTTACAATTGTGACCATAGTCTAATTGTTTTCATTCCAATCAATCTACTCATGCATTGTGTGAAATGAATCTGTTACAGTATTTGCTAAAATACAAAGTAAAGTAGTAAGACGATCATTTCTTGAATTACTTGCAAACATCTATATCTGAAACTTTTGAATTTTGTTAACTCTAAATGAAATTTTTTAAGAAATTTGAGTCTTCTTTTTCGAAGGGTTTGGACTTTGGATGGATGATTCCGACTTGTTACCAAACCTGTTGACCTCCAATCACAAACGATGATTTTTGTTGTAAATGCAATTTATACCCAAACCAAAAGTACTTTAAGGCCGTGCAACCTTTGCTTTTAAATTCCTCGATCCGCCCTGCAATACAAATGTAATACAGTAGAATCGTAACACTACTCTTTACCAACCAAGGACCAAACATTAGTTGGATTATTCCCAATTTGGAAAAACAACACCAACTGAACAATAAAAATAAAACATGATATTCTCCTCCCTATTACTCATTAGCCATATGTAAAAGCAATATAACATAAGTAAAATATCGCTAACCAAAACGCGCTCATAAGCCTCAAACAGAAACTACATTCCTAAACACATATACATTCATAAGAACTAACAACCACCAATAAGATTAACTGGTTCTGTAACACCCCAACTCGGCAAGGGTAGAAGTGTCACGTAAATGGTGACATATCAAAGGCAAGCATAACATACGACTTACATAATACAAATGGTTTACAATGTTACAAGGGAAAATATACCAAATCTACGTAGTCATACATAAATGAATACTAAAACTAAGGTATCGCCTTCATAAGCTAATCTCTCATCCCAAAGCAAACCCAAGCTCCTGGCTTCCTACTAAAACCTGCCGCAGGAAAAGAAATGCGGCTGAGCTT
Source organism: Artemisia tridentata subsp. tridentata (assembly GCA_021014915.2). Lineage (NCBI taxonomy): Eukaryota > Viridiplantae > Streptophyta > Magnoliopsida > Asterales > Asteraceae > Artemisia > Artemisia tridentata. The sequence goes on along the minus strand of CP139506.1, from coordinate 226,379,624 downwards.
AAAAAGCCCAGTGAACAGATATATAATAAACGGAAACAAAATCAAATGGAAATGAACAGACATATCATAATGAATGAGATATAGGAAAAGGAAATAAAGAGTAAGGTTTAGGACAGTAATCCACCACGAGCCCATATCATAACATATCATATCATATCATATCATAATCATGTAGAGGGGATGCCTCTCAATAAACAGATAATATGAGGGGTGTCCTCATGTACCAGTTGGAGTGATCAGCTCCCATATTTTGTGAAAGAAGTGGATTGCACCCATCCTCAGTCACCATATCATATCATAACATAACAGAAACAGAACATATCTAGGATGCATCCATTCGCCCCCCAGAACAAATCATATTGGCCATAACAGATATAATATAAAGCGCGCATAACAGAATCAGAATGGGGACGGTGTAACCAAATCACTAGGGCTACACACTAGTCATGCCAGTGGTGCATCACAGACACGGCCATGTTACCTTCATGGCTAGGGAACATATTTTGGCTCGGGTATCAAACTGGGGTCAAGGTTCAAGGTTCAAATATCAAAGGTTCATAGCAAAGGGTTCATATCAAAGCAAAGGTTCATATGGTCAAAATCAAAGTCCAATTATCAAGGTTCATATCAAAGGTTCAGATGCCAAAGGTTCATGTCCAAAATCAAATCATACTAAGAGAACGAAGGCTCCTTATAAAAAAGGGCAGAATATCTGTACCTTAACCGCCAACGAAACATAACATAAGGATAAGAATTACTCCTCCTTCGGCGAATCTACACGAATCAATGATCGGCTTATTATTAATAACTTATTCAAATCAGAGTTCTCATTTTAGTCGGCTTTCCATTTTTAGTAACTTTCTATTTTTAGCAGGTTTCCATATATAGTAAGTTTCCATTTTTAGAAAGTTTCCATCTTTAGTAAGATTGAGGTATCATAGTTAAATTAACTCATTCTCATACTTAAGTTATCCAGAATTACACATTTAGTCCTTTAGTTTACACAATTTGCAATTTACACCCTTCATATTATTAAGTTACACTTTAAACCTTATAATATCAACAATTACACATTAAACCTTTGGTTTACCAAATTTACACAATTAGTCCTTAATTTTCATGTGTTATACGAAATTCCCTTCACTTATCCATAATTTACACAATAGGTCCCTCAAAATAATTAGTTTACATATTTAACCTTCAATTTACATTTTCAATCCTTTAATATTAATAACTACATATTAGGCCATTAAATCCTCAAAGTTACACAATATACCCTTAACATGATCAAATATACGAAATCACCTTAACTTTCCAGAAATTACATTTTTAGTCCCTCTACTTATTTAATTTATAAACCGAATTACATATTATCTAATTAATCATTTTAATCCTTTTAAATACAAAAGTTACACATGACACCTTCAAGTTACATTTTATACGAATTGTACCCAGTCCAATTGATGTTCTAAAAATAACCCTCGAGTTTTAAATGTTACGAAACACACCCTTAACCTTTTAAAACCAAATCGTTAATTAACAAAACAATTCAAAACCCTAATATAAATCTCCAATCATTACCCCATGATTACTAACAACCTTAAACAATCATTAATGACCAGATTTCATGTCATAAACCCTAATTTGATCGGTTTATAAATTTTGCCCACGATTTCCTTTTATTTATCAAAACCCGATATAACAAATAATTCCAAAAACCACGAATTAAGCTACAATGATTTGAAATCTTATTTTTCTGATGTTATATGATGTATATAGAAGCCACGAAAAATTATACAAAAGGTCCAGAAAAATCGCATCTATTTTATGTCGAGTTTTTGTGTTTTTAGGGTTTCGATTACAATAATTATCATACGATTTATATATGTTGCATGGCTTGATTTTCTCATTTTATATACGTTATATAGGATCAGTAGATGCTTAGAAAAATACCATAATAATTATAGAACGAACGGATGGACGATTGTGAATTTATGTTACACGATTTCTTCTTATCGACATCAATAAATCACCACGCCCAAAAACGCGACCAAACCACCTTGGAAACATTTTTCATAGAGTATACATCATGTGAGGATCATGAGAAAAATGGAAAACAGATTTTATAGAGGTCGTATGAATTATGGGTTAATTACCTTACGTTTTTAACTAGCGACTAGGATTAAATTGCCACGATCGAACCAAGCAGCCTACAGCCTCAAACGTATTTTTCTAGCCTTCCCTTGATGCTAAAGATCACCAGAAAAATGTACTCCAAGCTTTAAAAAATCGGATGAATGAATTATGAATTTGTGTGTGTGATTAGTTTCAATCGGCTAGGGTTTAATAAAAGAGAAGGAATGTTTGCTAAATAATTATGGGAAAACCGAGTCAAATGGGGAGGATTGGACCAGAATTTTCGGTATTTTGGTTGGCACATTTATTTGATTTGATATCATCCATTTTGCACCATGTTTCCTTATTTAAAATAATCATAATAACAATTATAATTCTATTCGGTTCAATGAGGGTATTTTGGTAATTTTTGTAACTTGTAAAATTGTTAAATGGAGTTGTCAAAATTATTTGGTATCATAACTTGTCTATTTCCAGAAGTTCGGGATTGATTTGGTACTTTAATAACTTTTTATTTAGTTTTTAATATCATAGGGGCATTTTTGTCTTTTTACACGTTTTCAGATTTTAGGGTTTTACAACTTCTTCCCCTCTAAAAAAAATTTTCGTCCTCGAAAATGGAAGTGAGATGAAACGGAAAGCATAACGGACCGCGAACGGAAGATGTAAAAGACTTGTTTCTCATGACTCTTCGTTGTCGATCTAAGATAACTTCGGGTTTCTCAGAAAGACATACTATACTGAATTTCAGATTGCAAAGATCATATCCAACATGACAAATGATTATCGCGTTCCCTCGAAAGAGATACAAAGAATACATAGGATTTTGACGGATATGCCGTCCATAGAATTTGATTAAGCAAATCACCTGAGATCGTACTGAACATAGATTGTTGGTGACATCAAATGGCAGAAAACTTCACAGCAGATCTTATGATTCTTGTCAGAAGTATATGGATCAACAAATGCGTGTCAAGAATCGAACGTATCAGATCGTATAACGGCGAACAGATTAAGCGTATAGGTGGAATGAACCTAAATCTTACAGATGCAAAAATTCTCACATCTCCTATCAACATTATAAGGTTTCTAAAGTACTCCTCAAAATATCCTATGAACACAATAAGGGTACGTCATATGACGTAAGTATTATCACGTTAGCTACTCGTCATAATACCAGCATCATATGAGTATACCATCATGATGGTCATACTTTATCTCAAGTCGCGAACAGAACTACTTATCTTAACCACCTATCAGTCTTCCTACCTCCTAAGGTTGGTCCAAAACAAACATCACTACGGATTCTAAATCGGAGGAATTTGAAGGTACAAATAGCGTAACGGAATGTGTACACCTCAAAGTGAACTCGTCGTCGAAACGCTAGGTCTTCCACAATTCATCATCCTTCTCATAACGAAACCATCATCCAAACAAATGCATAACGAACACAGAACGGAATTTCTAATAGGGTAAGGCTCATTCAAAAGATCCTATCGAAAGGTAACGGAAACTTAAGTGGTCTAAGAGGAAATGAATTACGTCTTCAATATCTTCATCCTTTACAAAAATCAAATCTTCCAAATCCAAACGTTTACTACAAAATGATCTCGAATCTTTTCAAATTCCAAGTAGTCGTTCTCTTGTCAAATCATACGATCATAGGGTAAAAAGGAAATCATAAACTTGAGTCTGGTTCCTCAAGTCTTCGACACTTCTTCTGGACACTTCGGTGTGGTAGCGTGAATCTCTGACGTGATCACCTTGCATTCCTCCATTTGCGAGTCTGCTTCAGCTCTTAATTCATCTTAGTACAACTAAAATGACTAGAGAAACAAGGTTGCGTGTCTCCTACAGGTCTTCTAGCATGATTCAAAATTCACCAACTCAAACTGCTGTGGACTTCCTGGTTTATGTGCTGAAAGCTCATCTTCTACGGTCTGGTCGTCTTGATGCCCAACTGAAATCTCCACGTGCTGCTTGAGGTATAATCGAGTCTCATCTCAGTCTGTCTTCTCCTCACATGCTTCTCTCTTGGTAACGCCTGTCACGAACCTCTTCTGCACATCTTCTACAAGGTTTCTAACTCTGACAATGGTCTTCAGTCTTGGTCCTTTTTGTGGAAGCTCTTTAGTCATCAGATACCTGGTGGTGTTGTCTGCTACAATCTCTGATCGTCAAGTAAATCTATTCTTCTAGAACAAAGGGTCGGTTCACTTCATCCTAAAAATGGTCAACGTGTTCCTCGTTCGTCTCTGAGCACCAACATACTGTCATACTATGACAATTGTCCGAATACTTGTGAAAACATGAATCTTCTAGCCAATACAATTGACATCATTCAAAACTCATAGTGGTCACACGGGTACTAAAGCAACTTCAAGAAATCTTCTTAGGGAAAAACTTCATATCACAAATCTTTCTCTTCACAAATCAAATTGTAATGCTTCGCGGAACTTAATCTCAACTAATCAACTTCCTTCTCAGATGTTCTTGTGGTTGCTTCTTCCGTCTTTCAAACTCAAATGAGGTCGTCTGCTACGGAGTTTCAAAAATAGAACAAATCAAATATTGATACGCGAAAATGGAATAATGATTACGGTTACATTCACGATGGTCGGTGTGCCGCCGCACACTTCTCTCTTTCTTCTTCATAAACCAACAGGAGCATTCAAAAGATCACTGAAGTGAACAAACTCATATTCCATCAGTTCCTACAATCTCTTAACTTCTTCAGTATCGTGGTTTCGCCGAATTCAGATTAGTTCAATGCAAACTTTACTTCCCAAACTGATCTCAAAAGGTTCATCAGAAACACCAGAATTTGGTACAACAAACTTTCAAGTGCCGGAGCTTTCCAAGAGTGGATACTAACAGGCGTTAGGAGAAAAATTGGAAATCAAGAGATCGGAGTATGTGCTTCATAGCAACGATAATCTTAACAGATTCAAATGATTGAGAATATCATAACAAAATATGGTGAAGCAGATTGCTAAAGGTCGCATTTCAAATATTGTAGTCCATGATAGCTTTACAAAACCACCAATCCATAATCAAGAGACCTCAAAGTCAAATACATCCAAAGGGAAACGGATTCTCAGAGCGAATGTGGTTGTCAAATCATACGGATAGTTCACATATCAAAATTAGGTACATGGTTCATCAAAGTGTGGGATGGGAGAGTATTAGAATATATCAAGGTCAAATATATCAAATTGAAGGTTAGAATCGTGAACAGTTCAAAGGATTGGAATCTTGTTTAGCTTATAACATAGGAATGATAGGGTGTGCACCGATAGTAATGCGAACATCGTTTAACTGTCAGAGTTGAGATGTATGGAATATCAGTTATTAGCATCAGCATGCTTAGATAACAATTCCGTACTGGACAAATATCAACATCAAATCCTTCTAAAGGAAATTGGTTAACATACAACGTTCATCATTCAAATGACGGAAGGTAAGACTTCCTCGTCTTCTGCGACAACGTTCTTATAAGGCATGACTAAAGGAAAGGCAAGATTTAGAGTGATGCGGAAGCAAATACTACTCACATGGATGCCCTAGACTACCCATTCCTCACTGGTTATGACTTATGTTCCTATGGGAAAATCCTACGTAACATCGCAAAGGTTATCCTACGAGCGCCTACAGTGGAAACTTAGGGGTCCTAACTTACACAGGCCAAGGGTAGATGTACTACAAGTCGTAAACCTGGCTTTGATACCATAATTGTAACACCCCAACCCGGCAAGGGTAGAAGTGTCACGTAAATGGTGACATATCAAAGGCAAGCATAACATACGACTTACATAATACAAATGGTTTACAATGTTACAAGGGAAAATATACCAAATCTACGTAGTCATACATAAATGAATACTAAAACTAAGGTATCGCCTTCATAAGCTAATCTCTCATCCCAAAGCAAACCCAAGCTCCTGGCTTCCTACTAAAACCTGCCGCAGGAAAAGAAATGCGGCTGAGCTTAAAAAGCCCAGTGAAAAGATATATAATAAACGGAAACAAAATCAAATGGAAATGAACAGACATATCATAATGAATGAGATATAGGAAAAGGAAATAAAGAGTAAGGTTTAGGACAGTAATCCACCACGAGCCCATATCATAACATATCATATCATATCATATCATAATCATGTAGAGGGGATGCCTCTCAATAAACAGATAATATGAGGGGTGTCCTCATGTACCAGTTGGAGTGATCAGCTCCCATATTTTGTGAAAGAAGTGGATTGCACCCATCCTCAGTCACCATATCATATCATAACATAACAGAAACAGAACATATCTAGGATGCATCCATTCGCCCCCCAGAACAAATCATATTGGCCATAACAGATATAATATAAAGCGCGCATAACAGAATCAGAATGGGGACGGTGTAACCAAATCACTAGGGCTACACACTAGTCATGCCAGTGGTGCATCACAGACACGGCCATGTTACCTTCATGGCTAGGGAACATATTTTGGCTCGGGTATCAAACTGGGGTCAAGGTTAAAGGTTCAAATATCAAAGGTTCATAGCAAAGGGTTCATATCAAAGCAAAGGTTCATATGGTCAAAATCAAAGTCCAATTATCAAGGTTCATATCAAAGGTTCAGATGCCAAAGGTTCATGTCCAAAATCAAATCATACTAAGAGAACGAAGGCTCCTTATAAAAAAGGGCAGAATATCTGTACCTTAACCGCCAACGAAACATAACATAAGGATAAGAATTACTCCTCCTTCGGCGAATCTACACGAATCAATGATCGGCTTATTATTAATAACTTATTCAAATCAGAGTTCTCATTTTAGTCGGCTTTCCATTTTTAGTAACTTTCTATTTTTAGCAGGTTTCCATATATAGTAAGTTTCCATTTTTAGAAAGTTTCCATCTTTAGTAAGATTGAGGTATCATAGTTAAATTAACTCATTCTCATACTTAAGTTATCCAGAATTACACATTTAGTCCTTTAGTTTACACAATTTGCAATTTACACCCTTCATATTATTAAGTTACACTTTAAACCTTATAATATCAACAATTACACATTAAACCTTTGGTTTACCAAATTTACACAATTAGTCCTTAATTTTCATGTGTTATAGAAATTCCCTTCACTTATCCATAATTTACACAATAGGTCCCTCAAAATAATTAGTTTACATATTTAACCTTCAATTTACATTTTCAATCCTTTAATATTAATAACTACATATTAGGCCATTAAATCCTCAAAGTTACACAATATACCCTTAACATGATCAAATATACGAAATCACCTTAACTTTCCAGAAATTACATTTTTAGCCCCTCTACTTATTTAATTTATAAACCGAATTACATATTATCTAATTAAAACATTTTAATCCTTTTAAATACAAAAGTTACACATGACACCTTCAAGTTACATTTTATACGAATTGTACCCAGTCCAATTGATGTTCTAAAAATAACCCTCGAGTTTTAAATGTTACGAAACACACCCTTAACCTTTTAAAACCAAATCGTTAATTAACAAAACAATTCAAAACCCTAATATAAATCTCCAATCATTACCCCATGATTACTAACAACCTTAAACAATCATTAATGACCAGATTTCATGTCATAAACCCTAATTTGATCGGTTTATAAATTTTGCCCACGATTTCCTTTTATTTATCAAAACCGATATAACAAATAATTCCCAAAAACCACGAATTAAGCTACAAAGATTTGAAATCTTATTTTTTTGATGTTATATGATGTATATAGAAGCCACAAAAATTATACAAAAGGTCCAGAAAAATCGCATCTATTTTATGTCGAGTTTTTGTATTTTTAGGGTTTCGATTACAATAATTATCATACGATTTATATATGTTGTATGGCTTGATTTTCTCATTTTATATACGTTATATAGGATCAGTAGATGCTTAGAAAAATACCAGAATAATTATAGAACGAACGGATGGACGATTGTGAATTTGTGTTACACGGTTTCTTCTTTCGACACCAATAAATCACCACGCCCAAAAACGTGACCAAACCACCTTGGAAACATTTTTCACAGAGTATACATCATGTGAGGATCATGAGAAAAATGGAAAACAATTTTATAGAGGTCGATATGAATTATGGGTTAATTACCTTACGTTTTTAACTAGCGACTAGGATTAAATTGCCACGATAGAACCAAGCAGCCTACAGCCTCAAACGTATTTTTCTAGCCTTCCCTTGATGCTAAAGATCACCAGAAAAATGTACTCCAAGCTTTAGAAAATCGGATGAATGAATTATGAATTTGTGTGTGTGATTAGTTTCAATCGGCTAGGGTTTAATAAAAGAGAAGGAATGTTTGCTAAATAATTATGGGAAAACTGAGTCAAATGGGGAGGATTGGACCAGAATTTTCGGTATTTTGGTTGGTACATTTATTTGATTTGATATCATCCATTTTGCACCATGTTTCCTTATTTAAAATAATCATAATAACAATTATAATTCTATTCGGTTCAATGAGGGTATTTTGGTAATTTTTGTAACTTGTAAAATTGTTAAATGGAGTTGTCAAAATTATTTGGTATCATAACTTGTCTATTTCCAGAAGTTTAGGATTGATTTGGTACTTTAATAACTTTTTATTTAGTTTTTAATATCATAGGGGCATTTTTGTCTTTTTACACGTTTTCAGATTTTAGGTTTTTACAGGTTCAATCCCGCTCTGTTAGTCCAAATACACCTTATTCAAAAACATAACCACTTATATGTTACTCATTTGTTTAGTATATTGTTAGTCCAGATACACCTTGTAAATCAGAGGGAAATGGGTGGGTGGAGGTTAGCTAAAGATTATATGTTACTCAGTTGTTTAGTAGAAACCCAACCCAGCTCGTCAATCGAGTAGCTCGCATGCTTGTTTTACTGTCTCGGCTAAATAGAACAAACATGGTTTCAAATCCTAAATGACCTGTTCTAAACAAATCAATCATTTGCTGCCCCAAATTTGTTAATCCAATTAGAGTTGTAATGAGTGAAATCGATAGGAACTTAGAACTTAGTTGGTTGACTTATCACCCATCTTGGGCTCAAAAGTTCCAAAGAATAATCTAAATAATGCCGAAGAGGAGAGTTGATATTCTGTTGATGTCGTAATTTATGTAGGTTTTATATTCTGTTATACAAGATGAAAGATGCAATACGATGCACAAATTCAATAGCTCATCATTTCATAATCATGTGGTATGCACAAGTGATTCTGTCATAAAGGTCATCATAAGGCTTAGCAAAGAACACAAAGCCAATTCTGTTGTATGAATCAGATTGCAAGCATTAACAAGCTAACCCTATTGGCTACTGGTCATGGTGTGATAACTGATACGTAACAAATGAGATGTATAACTTAGGAACACAAGATTTTACTCAAATTTATAATTACAGATTGGAAAGTAAGTGTATTAAGCTTATATATCAGCTTACACTCTTTGGTTGTATATAACATGTGCATTTCTCAGTCGAATGAATGCCATATGTGAACATTATGTAGTCAATGTATTATATGGTTTTCTTATGCTTGATAGTTCATATATACATGATTGTTTGCGGGCTAATTAAGATCTGATTATTCTTCATCTTTCAGTTCTCATATAATATTCTATTTCTTTTTGGTTTGATATTTTTTACAGTGATTATAGGACGCACTAATGTTGGGCGTGGAGGTAGAGGTGGACGTGGAGGCGGACGTGGCCTTAGTGATCATGCAGCTGCTCATGGTTGGGGTCAGAAAAGTATACAGACGAACACCTCTAGTACCCGTTATGAGAAAAATGTAATCATGTCCTCTGATACATGTGTTCAACAAGCTATAGGCATGGATGAGCCAAACATGGACGTATCCCAGCGTCGAAGAGGTTCAAACATGTCCTCTGATACAAATGCAGCTGCTCGTGGTTGGGGTCAGAAAAGTATACGGACTAACACCTCTGGTACCCGTTCTGAGCCAAATGCAACCATGTCCTCTGATACACGGCTTCAAGAACCTGTAGGCATGGATGAGCCAAATACGGACGCATCCCAGCGTCGAAGAGGTTCAAACATGTCATCTGATACAAATGCAGCTACTCGTGGTTGGGGCCAGAAAAGTATACTGACTAACACCTCTGGTACCCGTTCTAAGACAAATTCAGCCATGTCCTCTGATACACGGGTTCAAGATCCTGTAGGCATGGATGATCCAAACACAGACGTACCCCAGCGTCGAAGAGGTTCAAACATTATCGAACAAGTCCCACATGACCCATCAAAGAGGACAATGATCAGTTTGGATGGCGGAGAGTATGCATATTTATTTCAATATATCTACATGTTGCTTGTGATATTAGTGTTAATTTTTTTTATATGCTGCTACTAGTGTTCATTTTGTTGCAATGTTTCACTTTGTAGGTTTACTGACCCAAAGGTCTCTCGTAAGATAACTTCTATTTTGAAGACCATGTTTAATGGTTCCTGGACAACATGGAAGGAGGTTGACAAGTCAGGTCGTGATGAATTATGGGCACATTTTAAGGTATGTATATTGTTACTTTTTTGTTGCGTATAATTGAGTAGTAAATTTGATTTCACTGGTTCCTACAACCAGTGAAATCAGCCTATATCTTAGAATCGTACCCTGATTTGCTGAATAAGATGGATGCTGTTGAATTAAGTTATTCCTTTTTGTCATATGAAAAAAAAGTACGTTTCAAATCTAGAGAGTATGCCAATAGATCACTTGTTTAAAACTTTAAATTATCTGACCATTTGAGACTTATGCACAGATTGGCCTAATAACAGGGAGTAACCCTAAATATGTATCTATGCATTGGGACTTTCGAACATCTAAACCATTTGGCCCTACCCAGCCATGTATGGTATTTAGTTCCTGGCTTTACTAGGTCGCACCCGACCAAACAAACCCAGGACCCAACAAAGGACTGTATGTGCTAATTATTCCCCTCTGGTTATATAGCCACCCTCTTATCAAGGTGTAACCGATCAAGACTGTAAGTATATCCAACTTTGCACAAACAAGAGAATAAAAATTTAATAAACTAAACCCAGAAGAACTGGCACTCTACATATATCTGCTGAAACCAATTCCTAGTTTTGTTTCGGGTGTTTAAACTATTTCAAGCAACAACGCGATGCTATGCATTACAGACCCCCACAAGCAAGAAGGTGTCATAAACAAGTTGGGGGGCAAAATTTTCCAGGAAACCCATCAAACGCAACGCAGTTCGGTGAGTAAACTACTGAAGGGGGTCTCCGGCAGATTACCTGCAAAAGTCATCAACCACATGAAGATAAAATAACAATTGAACACAGGACCACACTATGGTTGAATGCCAGTGAAAACAAATTTAAGTACCTACAGGTTATTTAGGTTACAAGTCTGGAAAGGCCTAAAAAACTTATTGTCAAAATTTATAACAATTTTTTTTATATAGATGGTGTGTATAATATGATTACAGGAGATTATACTTTATTTCTTATAGAATAATGATGTGGCATGATTACTTGTCCAAATAGTAATTGGGCTCTTGGTGTCAAAATAATGTGCTCATCCTTGTTTTATAGTTCGTAAATAAGCCAACTTGTTTTAAAATGATATAATTAATTAACATCATAACTTATGCATGTGTAGGAATTGTTCAAGTGGGAAGGTTTGAGTGATGTGTTGGTCCATGATGCGTGGGAGAATAGTATGAAGAAGCGTTATCCAGATATCATGTCAAAGGCAAGAAACGAGTCAGTAAAGTTGGCACATGCGGCCGGGGTTAAATTTGATGGTGCTGATTGTACTATTCTTAAGCCTTATAACCCGGAATGGATAAAATCAAGCCATTGGGAAGACATGATTGACCGTGTCTGGAACACTCAAAAATGGCTAAATAAAGCTGTAACAGGTAGCCAGAATCGGAACACCTTGAAAGAAGGTTCTGTGTCGAAACATTGTGCTGGCTCAATTACAATTTCTCAACATAAAAGGAAATTCGTAAGATTCTACTTATATTTCCATTTGCGTTTTCTGTTTCTTATTTTTTTAATATCTGTTATGTTTAGTTCAAGCTTCAAAGTATTATTTTGTATTCTTTTTAAATCTTACAAAAATTTTACGAATTTACAGGAACAAGTACACAAACGACCCCCAACTGCTGCTGAACTATTTGAGCTCACACACGCGAAAAAAGGAGCATTCATTACGTCTAAATCAGAGAGAGTGGCGGTATTTATTCTTACTTCCATAGTTACTTCCATGGTTATTCTTATATCCATATTTATTCTTACTTTGTTTCGCTTGACTATCTACAGGCTGCATATAATGGCGCTCTGGTGGATAAATATGGACCAGATCATGCTAACCATCCCATCTATGATGCTGACCTATGGAAACAATGTGCCGGAGATGATACGAAAGGTGGAGTGTTTAGGTGGGGTTCTATGTTAGATCCACAGTACACGATGACTGGCACACCAAGTACTACATGTAGTGGTGCTCCATCCTCAGGATCCAAAGATGTTCAGGTGTGTTTCTTTCTTTTATATACAAACAGCTTCAGGTTTCTTAATGACACAAACATAAGCCTAAAAATCTAGTGTTTTTAGTTGATTGTTAGGAGTTGCTTTGGTTGCATTAGGTCTTTATAGTCTTTTGTCCAAATTACTTGTGTCTAAAATCTGAGAAAAGCAAAAAAAATGTTGCAGACTGCATAAGCAGTTAATTAGGAACATTATAGTGATTATTCGCTATTAAAAGTTTCTGAAATTCATTTTTTAAGTTGTTTTATAGTTGGTTAATGATATTTTACAATTTTTAGTTCAAGTAGAAGCTTTTTGTTAAGCTTTTTAGTGGCCTCAATAAGCTAAGATCAGCTTGCATACACTGATATATCAGTGAATGCAACTCTGATTAAGCTTCTTTCAAGCCTTCTAATAAGTACTTCATAAGCTCTAATTGACCTGAATTTTGTTTTACATACTCTTTAGTATATGAACTTTAGTTGTTTTCAATATTTAAAAGTATTCTGAAAATTATAATGTTTCAAATCTTTTGAGGTTAGTTCCGTAAGGATCCTGGAATTATAACTCACTTTACATAAAAGACCCACTCAAGTTGCATTTAGCTATTTAAAAAAAAACTAATATTTGAATTTGTTATGTTCAAGAACTATATTGATAGCGTTCGTGGAGAGTTAAAGGAAGAATTGAAGGAAGAAATGAAAGTCGAGCTCAAGGAACAAATGAAGAATGAGCTCAAAGAAGAAATGCGCGAAGAGCTAAAAGAAGAAATGCGTGAAGAGCTCAAGGAAGAAATGCGTGAAGAAATTCAAGATATGCTTGTTGAGTATGGTATCAAGAGTCGTGTTACCCGCAAAACAAAAGCAAAACAAGGTAATGCAAGTAGCTGTACATCTTAAACATCAACCATTACACTTTCAAGAGATTTATAGGTCCTCTTAACTTTTATGTAAGAGAGAATCTTTGGTTTAGATTTCCTTTTATGTTGTCGAAGATCAGATGTTTGTTTTCTTTTGAATTTGGTTGTTATTTGATTTGGATATGTTTGTTATTTGATTTGGTTATGGATTTCATGACTATTATCGGTGTGGTATCCGTTTGTGTAACATCTTGAATTAGCAAATAAATTGTTTCGTTTATTGACTGATTAGCGACATATTTTATCCTTAAAATATTTTTAAATCGTGACAAATTAGAGATGGATTTGATCAAACATGCTATGAAATGGTGTTGATTTAAGCAACAAATTGTTAGTGACAGTTTTGAGACAATACTTTTAGTGGCGGATCAACGACAAATATATCCGTCTCCAGTAGCGATGGAATAGCAACAAATTGGTTGGCCGATTATTAGAAATAGATTAGTGACTGCTTTGTCGTTACTGTTAGCGACAAAAAAAATTTTCGCTACGCCGTCACTTGATGGTCGAATCAAATTTAGTTCAGGTGACTTTATAAAGGCTCTAGCGAGGGGCTAGAGACCGATAATCCGTCGCTGAAGCTCTAAAACTTTTGTCGCTAAACTTGTTGCTAAAATTTTGCGAGGAACTTTTTTGTGAAGAAATATATCCGTCACCATTCCATCGTTGAAGGGCTTTGGTGACGGAATAGCGATGCAAACATTCGTTGCTGATGCCAGATTTTCTAGTAGTGTTCTAGGGCTATAAACGAACTGAATGTTCAGTGAACATTTCATGAACCGTTCGGTAAAAAGTTCGTTTATGTTCGTTTATTTATTAAATGAACGAACATGAACAATACTTTACGTCCGTTTAGTTAAATGAACGAACATGAACAAAAGCCGCGTTCGTTCAGTTATGTTCGTGAACGTCCGATTATGCGTTCGTTTATGTTCATTTATTTATTATATTCGTATATAATATCTTTTAATTGTATAATTTTAAAACTAATTCGTTTAAACAAACCAACACTTATAAAATAATATTTTGTGTATAGTTTAATAAAGTTTATGTTGTTTGTCTATTTTCATTTATGTTCGATCGTTTAGCGTTCATTTTGTGTCTTAATGAACGAACATAAACGAACATGAACAACTTATTTTCTTAATAAACAGACATGAACAAGAAAACTCGTCCGTTTAAGCGTTCGTGTCCGTTTATTTGTCCAGTTAAAACTAAATGAACGAACATGAACAAGGCTCCGTTCGTGTTCGTCCAGTTCGTTTACAGCCCTAGGGACTTCACAACCGTATTTAATGACCTGCAGAGGTAAAATGATACGTATAATTTATCATTTTGGCATATTAGGAAGTGTAAATGTTTTTGTTTATATTTAGAACGGCGTTTTTTTCACACCCCATATACCACGTATCTCACAAGTGTCTCTAACGAGACTTGAATCCACAACCTCTTTGTTGGTGAGCATCTCACATTACATACCACTAGGTCAAATGCCTTGGGTATAGGAATTGTAATTGTAATTTAGCGGTAAAAACTACGAGTATGATGACTAAAAGGTATTCAAAAATAGGTATGAGTTAGTTTTAATAATGAATTAAAGGAAATGAACTGAAAAAGAGTTAGCCAAAAAGGATACTGACTTTCTTGTTCTCCCTTTTTGACTCTTGATGCGTGGGTTTTGCAACCTTACAACAGGTTTTACCTCTCGAGGGATCTCAAGAGGCTTACAACCCCACCAGGCAGTGTACCTGACCGATGTAGTATAGTGTAGTGGTAAGTACGGGGGATTGATCGTTCTCCATAGGGAATAGTGTTCGTTAGGTATGAAAAACTACTCTAATAGGTCTAAGGGTTGAGGAAGATTCTTTTTTTATGTTTTTATATTTTTATGAAAGCAAGTAAAATCTCGGGTTTGAAAGAGTGGGCGGAATTAGTTGCTAATCAACTAACCCAAATAACTACAAATGCAAATAAAATAAATAACTGAAAATAAAATGTAGTGAGAAACTTATGTGTAGATAAATGTGTTTACTTAGATTTCCTTACTCCCTAACTATCTTTTACCGGTTAATTAGTGTGTATTAGTCGCGTGGATGACGGGTGTATTCCTTAATACCATTCGTGGGGTGGCGTACTTACTTCCCCAACTCTACAAGCTCCTACTTCACTCCTATGTCGAGCCGGCTAGGAAGCTCCTAACATGGGATCACTAGAATTCGCTTGTGCATTAAATACAACCATAAAAACCTTTAGTACGCATTTGGTTCATGTTTCTTAAGACGTTCAAGCAAGTTACCGAATAGGAAGTTAGCCAGTTTTCTTAAGCCTAACATAGATAAACAATCATCCAATACAACTAATAACACACTAATAACCAATAATCAATAGCTAGGTTTCATTAGATCTAAGCAAACACAAGATAAATTTAGCCTAACATGTTAATCAAAAGACAAGAATAAGATAAAATCAAACAACACATAGACATATCGAATGATTAATTGATAACTTATCTTCAATGTAACATGGAAGATCTCAAGGCAAAAAGCCTTGAAAAAGGAGCTAAATTCGTCTTAGGGTTTTCTCCCAAAATTCCACACACTAAGCTCTCTCTAATGACAAAAAATTAGAAAACTATATATAGATTTTTGGATCTGACGGCGTCACGTTATGGAGTGTGACGCCGTCACCTCGCCGCTTCTAGGGTTCCCGGATGACCTTCTTGACGCCGTCCCTCTTTAGCTCTTCAAAATCCATTCTGGCTTATCAAGGCTTGACGCCGTCGAACCTTAAACGTGACGCCGTCCCCTTTTGATTTAAGCCGTGACGCCCTTGATCAGGTTAAAGCGTGACGCCGTCAGAATTCACATGCTATTTTCACTGGCTTATCATGAGTAAATTTCACGTCCACTTTTTCTTGCCAAGGCATGACGCCGTCTGGGGTTAAATGTGACGCCGTCAAAGGTAACTTTCAGCCGATTTTTGAGACTTTGCCGTTTTCTTCACTTTTATGCTCCAAAAACGTCCAAAATGCCTCCTTTTCCAGATTTCTCCTCAAAAGTACCTAAAATGACAAAAGGAACGATTTAGGGCGATATTTGATCAAATAAATACGATTTAGGGCTTAAATGACCCCTTAAAAGCGGTACACTTTTCGCTTCATCAACTCTTTTTTTAGGCGTAACTGCCCATCTTTTGCTTTTAGCCTTTGGGTCTAGAGTTGATGTGCTAAGAAGAAAGAGATAATTTAAGAAGAACATAATAGCGACAACACATGTCGAGATACAACAAGTCAAGAAAATCCCATAACTGACGACCAATAATAAACGTAGAACATAATACATGGTTTACGTATGCAGCATGCTAATTCTATATATGCTGATGTGTTATTTGTTTTTAATCAAAATCGGCATATGTTCAATAAGGGCCATAAAGCCCAAACAGATTACAAGAAACAGAGGCCACATCTGGACAATAATACAACACAAACCTACCAAATAGAAACCCAAACAGGGACTTCCAACGAGATGTCTGGGGCTGGGACACTAAATTGTACTATTAAACTTGAGAAAACTAGCAAGACTACCACACATAATGGACATAAACAAATAAACTGACACGAGCACACAAAGAAACACATGCCACTGACAAGAAACCACACAAGAATAAGCTTAGCATCAGGAGCAGAGCAACTGCCACACAAACTGAACTTACTGTAGGTTATTTGTTTCTGATTTGTTCATGAAGCCACCTAACATTGACACAATGTAAAAACCATGCTACCTTATACTTAAATACTTATTAATTCACAATGAGAGATCACCCATCACAATCATTTGAGTTTTTTAGGATAACCTTGTAAAATTGTTGGGATGCAAAATGAGAGACGAGCAACCATATGATTTCTTATATCTATATTGAAATTCATATATTAAGCTATTTATTAAATACATAGATAAAACAAAGACATGCATACACATATAAGTGAGTGTTTGTTGCAGAGAATCTATTTAGACATTTTATCGAACATTTTAAATACACACTTTTACAAATACGTAACAAAAGGAACATGCAATTGCTTTTTACGTATGAATAAACAAAACATCCAATTGGTCAGTAAGTACTAAGTAGCAAATGTAATAACAAACAATTTTATAATCGGCATATTTGCTTCTATTTCAACGAAAACAGAAACTCGTGATCGACATACATTTCTTGTACAAGATAATCACTCAACAACAAAGGATGAAGGGACACAGACACCTTGGTTCGTTGGTAGTTTCAATTTTGTTGTTTTTATCCAATCACTATTGACCTAAGGTGAATAACATCAAATAAACATATTTCAAAGGTTTTTTTTATTGAGCACTGAATAGAGAGAGAGAAGGGAAAACGTGTGTCAACTGTAAGTGAAAAATATGGCGGGGAAAATTAGCGGGCTATGAAAAATATGGCGGGGAAAATTAGCCAAAACGTGTGTCAGACTGTAAGTGAAAAGAGACCCGACCAGATTAAGCCTGTTCGGGTCGGGTTATTTGGACCAATAATTTATTCGGGCCAACTCGACTAACCCGAGTCCTAAATAGGATCGGGTTTGGGTATGTTTTTTTTTAGCCTCAAACTAAATTGAACTAACACGAATTGGCCCAAACCCGACTCGAATAACACTTTTACAATGTAAACATATTGAAGCAAGCAATTTTTTTAATCATTTTACTTATATTCGGGTTGACCCGAACCTGAATTGACCCGACCCGCGTTGATCCAAACCTGACTAACCCGAGTTCTAAATAGGGTCGAGTTCGAGTATGTTTTTTTAGCCTTAACCGGAATTGACCTGAACTCGAATAACACCCCTAGTTACAAGCTTTGAGCATAATTATTGAAAATTTGGAATGACATTAAGCTCAAATGTATATTATGACTAAGCGGGCGTTTGGCTTAGCTTATTGTTTACGTAAGATATATTGGGTGAGGTTAGTCAATCGTTTGATTTCCCATGTTTAGTAAGGACCCAGAAATATGACCGGAGTCAAAAGTTGAGGTAACACTCACGATGCGGCTAGTGTGTGTATTTTTTTATCGACAATGACTTGGTCCATTTCAAGGAAATGACCCGGTATTTATAGAGATAATTATGTTATATAATTATGTTATATAAGCGACTCATGTAATGAACTCATAAGCTCTTGCTAGGTGTTTGCGTAGCTTATCATAGTTATTAAAGTAAAATGACAAAAAAATATATCAACATAAAAATGTGTAATTAATAAATGAGGGTATAAAAGTATTTTTGGATAATATACTTATATAAACCGAACCCTTCTCAAATAAGCCACAAAGTTTGGGCTTATCAAAACCTCCTCATATAAGCTAATAAGCCCAAACATATAATTAAGTTTATTTATGTTATAGCTAAAAAGCTCATAAGTACCTTAAATAAGCTTAAACAAGAACCCCCCTCCTCGAGCTTGAGCTTATAACCCATAAAACTTGAGCTTATTGACTTAAGAGACAATAAGGCCAAATTGATAAGCTTAAAAGCCAATAAACTTGAGCTTATTGGCTTTTCGTTTTTTAAAAGGTTTCGGCCACGATGTTTTCTCAATGTACTCATTGGGACAATATAGATTGTCCTACTTTTTTATAACATACTTTTACCTTTTCTTTTTATAACATACTTTTAGCTTTTCTTTTCATATGACTTAAATTCAAAAAATGTGTCACGCCTCGCGTATTAGCACGCCTTATTGCGTCTTTTCATGCCTCATCTCATGTCACGCCTAGAGCTGACGTTTTAGTCTATTGCGTAACGTGGAGGTCACGCCTCGCGCGTGCTTTTTAGAACCCTGGTTTGGCCTAACATAGATTAACTTGCTGTCCTTTGAGGTAAGGATATTCAGAAAATCATTATTTTTATAGCCTTTGCGGGTTAAAATTTTAAATACGGCTAAAATTATTCGATGTCTCTTATTTTGAACTATAGTTTTAAACTAAATTTGATTTGTATAAAAAATCGTGTGTTTTATATTTTAATAACTAGAGTAAGGTAAACAGGGTTTAGTAAAAAAATATAATTGAGTGATACCCATCTTTTTTTTAAACAAGTGTGATGCCCATCTTATCAACACAAACCGAACCCAATGAATCAAATCATAGCTGTTAAGATCTCGATTTTGATATTAGGATCTTACGATTTTACAATACTACAAAGCAAAAACGATCAGGATCATACATAGTTTCGGATGAGCTTCTCCCAACTATGTCTGGTAATAGAATAGGTTGGCTTGCTCTAAGAAAGACGATCGATTATCTACCCAAGAAGAAAGAGAGTCCCACATACGAGAAAATGTCACAAATAGAGTTGAACCAAGTAACATTGCAAAGGATCTTAGCAAGCTTAAGATCTTATAAGATCTCGATCTTGACAATAGGATATTAAGATATAATCCGATCTGATATTACTTTTCTCGAACCACAAACTAAAAAACTATAAAGTTATTGATTATATATTATAGATTTTAAAAAACAACATGTTACTTTTCTTAAACATTCCATATCAATAATTTAGGACAAAATTTTCTTGAACATTCATATGATTTTGTGTTTATGATATATAATAAGTTGTAGATTTGAATAATATTATAAAGACTATAAACAAAATGATAGTATAGTAGGATCTCAAGATCCCGATCCGATATTACGATTTCGATATTACAAAAACGATCATATGTAAGATCCTGATTTTGAAAACCTTACTATGAATAACAAAATTATAATTTACACGGAACAAATATGTTTTATATATAATTATTAGTAGGGCTGAGCAAATCGACCGGACCGACCGAGACCGACCAAAAACTGACCGAACCGAAGGACCAGCGGTCCGGGGTTTTTCCTTATTTCGGTCTTGGTCCAGGGTACGAACCGACCATTTTGCCTTTTTGGACCGGACCGGACCGACCACATTCGGTCCGGTCCTCGGTCTAGGTTTTTTGGCTATTTCGGTCTCGGTCTTGGCCGGTCCGATCCGGTCTTCCCCGATGCTCACCCTTAAATCACTAATAATTTATTAGTGATACATATAGCTTAAAACCTTAAACCCCGTAAGTGCGCATACATTAAAACAACTAATGTGTGAAAAATTATAAATATAAACAAAATTAAATAGCAATATAATGGATCGTGTCAGTAAAACTGACAGGTGCCCTCTTCTACTCAACCACGAAATTCATCAACGTAACTGTAAAAAGGCAACTATCCATTTGTTTCTCCACATTCACTCGAATCATCTTAGTCGGCATCGTAGGTAAAACCCTTAAACTTCTCTTATTTAATTTATCAAGTATCAATTCAGGAAAATTGGGATTTACATAATTGACGTATGGTATGATCTTCTGCCTAATTGTGTCGTTATAAGTTATTATTTATTTATTTTTATTTATTTTTTTTTTTCATTTTTAAAGTTAGTATATTTGAATGAGGGAGTTGGTTTACTTAATTTACAAGGCTTCACCATCCTTCTTGGCTTTAATTTGGGTTCCATTAGTATCTCAGTTTTAGCATTTGCTTCAAATTTGATAAATTTTGGGTACGATTCTGTATTGTTTACGTGAACCAAAAAGAAATAGCAAGAAGTTTAGCATGTTCAAGAAGATAAGTTGTAGTGCTAAATTATATGGAAATGTGTTACGGTATGTTGAATTTCGCAAATGTGGCAGAATTTGTTACTTCTATGCATAACCCAAGTTTCCTGTGACTTTACTTTCGGAAATCCATCATGGTCTTATGTTTAAATTGATGCATACATAGGTACTTAGTTAAAAGAAAAGAAAAAGAATTTATATATGTTCTACCCTTTTTTATAAATTGTTCTCATATAAAGTTATGATTTTTGTTATATTCTTATGGTCATCTAAAAACGCAAACCATTTCAGCCAAATTTGTTGTCTTTTGTATGATTGATGCACATAAAGAGTTTGATTATGTGTCTCACTCAAAAAAGAATCATAGCACAAGTGTAGTCCTTTTGGACTTTTGGTTTAATGATTCTTTTGACTTTTAAGGTGTTGTATCTATTGACTGTGTTCTGGTTTTAGGTGTATATTCAAAAAATTGTAATGTTTCAGATCTTTTGAGGTTAGTTCTATAAGGATACTGGAATTATAACTCACTTTACATAAAAGCCCACTCAATTTGCATTTAGCTATTTAAAAAAAAAAAAAAAAAAAAAAAAAAAAAAAAACTAGTATTTGAATTTGTTATGTTCAAGAACTATCTTGATAGCGTTCGTGGAGAGTTAAAGGAAGAATTGAAGGAAGAAATGAAAGTTGAGCTCAAGGAAGAAATGAAGAATGAGCTCAAAGAAGAAATGCGCGAAGAGCTAAAAAAAGAAATGCGTGAAGAGCTCAAGGAAGAAATGCGTGTAGAAATTCAAGATATGCTTGTTGAGTATGGTATCAAGAGTCGTGTTACCTGCCAAACAAAAACAAAGCAAGGTAATGCAAGTGGCCGAACATCTTAAACATCAACCATTGCACTTTCAAGAGCTTTATAGGCCCCTCTTAACTTCTATGTAAGAGAGAATCTTTGGTTGAGATTTCCATTTATGTCGTCGAAGATCATATGTTAGTTTTCTTTCGAATTTGCTTGTTATTTGATTTGGATATGTTTGTTATTTGATTTGGATACGGATTTCGTGACTATTATCAGTGTAGTATCCGTTTGTGTGACATCTTGAATAAATGGCAAATAAATTGTTTCGTTTTTTGACTGATTAGCGACATATTTTATCCTTAAAAGATTTTTAAATCGTGACAAATTAGAGACGGATTTGATCAAACATGCTATGAAATGGTGTTGATTTAAGCAACAAATTATAAGTGACGGTTTTGAGACAATACTTTTAGTGGCGGATTAATGACAAATATATCCGTCTCTATTAGCGACGGAATAACAACAAAATGGTTGGCTGATTATTAGAAATGGATTAGTGACTACTTTGTCGTTACTTATAGCGACAAAAAAGTTTTTCGCTAAGCCATCACGTGATGGTCGAATCAAATTTAATTTAGGTAACTTTATAAAGGCTCTAGTGAGGGGCCGGAGACCGAAAATCCGTCGCCGAAGCTCTAAAACTTGTGTCGCTAAAATTTTGCGAGGCCCTTTTTTGTGACGGAATATATCTGTCACCAATCCATCGTTGAAGGGCTTTAGTCACGGAATAGCGATGCAAACTTTTGTTGCTGATGCCAGATTTTCTAGTAGTGACAGGTGAAAGGAAATACTAACCGTCGAGGTCTAAAACAAGAGTAGCAGGTGGATAACTTCGTGTCCGTTTCATTCAGATTTCATACAATCCTCTTCCTTAGCAGAACTTCATTTCATTCAGATTTCATACACTAGTCAAAGTTGTAAAATAGCAAAGAGAGATTAATATTGATTGAATCACCTCTCAGTTACATAAGGTAGCATGTCTATTTATAATAGAACATAACTTTGAGAATAAGCTAACATAAACCCTAAAACTAATGGACCTCAAACCCACAATCGGGTTTGGGCTAATGATCTAATCGTCTAACACTCCCCCGCAGTTTGAACGATAGTCTTCCGGACGGCCAAACTGGATTGAATATTAAAAGTCACTTATCATTTTCCTCTTTGTTTGAACGGAAGCATAATTGTATTTGGCAGCATAGTTGTTTATTACTTGCGGCTTCCTCCTTTGCGTGACTTTTTTTTTTGTCATGGCTTGCTTTGCCTTTAGATAGGAGGGACAATTTTGAGACCAACTATTTTTAAAAAACAACAATTATCTCAAACGTTAAAACAAATTAAGAGTAATGATGAGACAAATTTTGTTGATCAATTTTAAATCAACATAATATGGGATGTGGTATGACGGCTAGAGTTTTTGTGTTTTAGGGTTTATGATTTGGATGAGATGAAAAGACTAATAAAAGGAAAATATAAAGCCAAAAAAAGGTAAATAAGTCGGGATCCCTCCGAATCATCGACGAGTAGCCGATGACCGGAGGATAATTATTTTGTGGTGGGTTGAACCTAAAGCTCTGATACCATGTAAAATAACAGAGAGATTAATATTGATTGAATGACCTCTCAATTACATAAGGTAGCATGTCTATTTATAATAGAACATACCTTTAAGAATATGCTAACATAAACTAAACCTAATGGACCTCAAACCCACAATCGGGTTTGGGCTAATAATCTAATCGTTTAACAAAAGTAACAAGATTTTCATGTCCGTTTCATTCATTTCTTTCATATTTCAATTGAGGTAGATGCAGAAATAAGTATTATGGGCGTGAAATGCCAAAGAATCGTAATTAGGAACTTCGTTTAACCATATGATGATTTTTTTGTGATATCCATAGCGGTTAAAGAGGGTTTTTTTAGTAAAGACGAGATGGAAGATATATTGTCTCTGCTAGTTTCCAGCTGCTCGACCCATCCATCTAATTTAGATTCAACCAGCGCCTTTGTTATGAACTAAGAACACAACTTTATCACGCACTACCTTTGCTATACGAATGGTACTCAAACAAGAACAAGAACAAGATGAGAAGAGTGTGGATCGTATGGAAATATGACTGTGTATCTATTAGCTTAATGAACAAAGATAACAAATACAAACATGAAGATTACACACTCCCACCTTGGCTGTCTAAAGAAGCACAATGAGATACACTGGAAAATGGGGTGGGAGTGTGCTATTTATGTTACATATGCCACGACCTAAAAGGCTTTAGGTGGGCTTCGTGTGGGCTTGGGTCTCATGGATCACTTTGTAACACCCCCAATTCAATGATGCAGCGGAATTCAAACTGGGTGTTACTCGACGACACAACAGTCATAATAATAGAAAACGATCTCTAACTGAGTCATTTTTAAAAAGGATTTATCATTCAAATAATATATCAGAGTATACAAGATAGGTCCCAAAAGGTTCCATGTTTACAAAATACATCAATCTAAAGTCTTTTGATGACTTTTTGAATGATAAAATAAGTTATAACCTTCTTGATTGAGTCCGTGCCCCTCCGTGCCATCCCTGATCATTATGCACCTGAAATACATGCTTAAAACTGTCAACACAAAGGTTGAGTGATATTCATAGAGTTTGTTTATGTAGTTGAACAAAATATGTTGGTAGTGTGAGCTATAGACTCACACTAATGGATGGAAAACAAAACGGTTATTATTATTCACTAAGCTCATGCAACCAATACGTTAACGTATGCCAATATCGATTGGCAGAGTTACCTCGGTAGGTACTTTGCCAACATACCTAAGACTCAAATATAGTGCGTTTGTTTGCCTAACTGGTCAACACAAACGGGATTCGTCAATCCCAATAGGCCTATTCACAATACTCGCGCTCACTATTTCTAATGATTAAATGGTTCATGATTAAGGGGTCTTGGATTGGCAAGGATGGTACTTAGTGATAATAAAACAATCATATAACATACAATTTCAAATCATTGTGTTCGGTTAAAAATAGCATGTATTCCCCCCAAGGGTTTGTAAAACAATTAAGTAATAGAAAGTGGGGCTATGAACTCACCGTGAGTTTGATGGTGTCTTAGTGCCTTAATGAATTCGATGGATAAGCTGGGAAACCTCTAAGTGCAACCTACAATAGGACATTGCGACTTAGGTTGGAATATTGTCTAAGAATACAAAAGGTGCATATATATGTCTTGCATATTGTTCATGATGTAGTTACTTAGTGTGTCGTGTAGGTCGTTGTATGAATAAGGTTTATGAAACACGTTTAGTTTGTATATCTTGTACTACTGTTCGGGCCATCATAATTCAGAGGTCATGTAGTAAACGTTCGAGGAGCTAGGACATTTTAACTCATAAATCCAGCAACTCGTCGATCCGTTTACCCAAATGAAACCCCTCACATGAAGCTCCCTAGTGTTGTAGTATTCGATAGAAAATATATGTTTTTGGTCTTTAAACGTTACATGTCCGAAAATTGTATAAACTTAGGAAAGTTTATTTTGAATGAAGATGGTCATCTTTATAAGTTCATTAAGTCTCGTATGGATATGATATTATTTGCAAAACCTTATGGTATTTTGATGGAGTAGATCCAAATTGGTTGGTCATGTTCTTTCTAACACTTTAGTTCATGTTTTCGGCTTATAAAGCCTTAAGGTCTTTAGCCGTGGCTTTGTCATGGCTTTGGTCATGGTTACATGGTCCTGAGACTCGTCTAGCCATGGCTGTAGTCTTGGTTTAAAGTCATTAGACCTCTTGGTTTTACTTAGTTGTAACCTTATTACATGATAATTTAGGCAATACATAGGGGCTGTTAAGAATTCAAAAAAACATCTCATTCGTTATGCGTTTTCATGACTCGTGGTCCAAAGATTTCTTGAAGAAAACGTTGTTCCGGACATCTTTCGTGTTTTAACTTTTCGATGAAACAGACCAGAAGTGCCTCGTTTTGTGTGATTTAGTTTCTGTTACAGAATGCATTTTGGGCAGTTTTGAGTTTTGGTTTCGCTAACTTTTTTTGGCCATAACTTTTGACTCGTGTACTCGTTTTTGATGATTCAAGTTGCTATGTTTTCCTTTTTAAGTCTTCTATAACAGTAGGTATTTGTCCAATATCATGTTTATACTATTTTGGTCGAATTTCTCAATATATGACACTAGTTTCCTTGATTACTTAACATAAGTTAACATATAGTTTCCATAACTTGTTTTAAGTGTTTTTATAAATCATGAACATAATACCAAGAACATATATAGCATAAACGAAGCATGATAAGCATGGAAATGATATTGAGCAAGAAAGTGTGTTAGGGTCTCTTACAACTTTTGACTTTCAAATGAAAGGAAACTAAGAACAAGGATAGGACTTTGATTGATCAAGAACTAGCTTCTCTTGCTTCCAACTTCCTTGACCTCTTGAAAACAACTTGTGATGACTTGGAAGAACACTTGAAGACTTCTACTAGAACTCTTCTTGTGTTGGTGGAAGGTTACCAAAAGGAAAGAAGAACTTGAACTTTGGATCAACAAAAACTTAACAAGAGTTTTTGAATTGATATTGCACTTGCATTCTTTGATAACACTTGAAGTAAATTAGCAATATGGAAGGTGTTTAGGTGTGGTATATGGGCTAGAACAAAGGAGGAGATGAGAGGGCTTTTATAGGGACTTGAGGAGGTTACTTACAAGACTTAGTCAAAACTTACAAAGGAAGCTTATACACATGTATGGATCCTAGGGCTTAAGGCATGAGATCAAGCCACACAAGGGGTGACTCCCCCCCCCTATAGGCGGTTCCAAGGTCTAGGTAGATGACTTGGTTAGTTCTTGATATTATCCTACTTATGGAGTTAGTTTTGTTCCGTAAATTGCTAACCGTAAGTTGTTAAGTCATGAAACGTAAAACCGGGTATCGTAAAAATACGAAACTTGCAGGAATGATTTAGCTTATCATTATACTCCATAATAAAATATAAAATGAGTGGTAAGTTCAATCGGGTCGCTTAAACCCTGTTAAAACTGGAAACGCGGGTCTAAAACGCGTAATACATAAAACGTACAAAAGT
Source organism: Artemisia tridentata subsp. tridentata (assembly GCA_021014915.2). Classification (NCBI taxonomy): domain Eukaryota; kingdom Viridiplantae; phylum Streptophyta; class Magnoliopsida; order Asterales; family Asteraceae; genus Artemisia; species Artemisia tridentata. The sequence continues at coordinate 226,352,420 of CP139506.1, read as the reverse complement.
TGCGTAAAATTGAGAAAAGAAAAATGTAACTTTTCTAATATGAAGATAATGAATTAAAATGGCCTATAATGTCTAGACTGGGCTCAGTCTAGTGTCGGTTGGTGTTAAACGTCTTTTAGACCTAAAACCGGAAGCCTAAAAATCAAGGAATAATTTATAAAATCAAAGAATGATTTTATGGTCAATGGAGGAGGGAAAATATGCTGACTTTTCCAATAACATAAAAGCTTCTAAATGCCTTAGAAAATATAGTGCAGGTGAAGGCTAAGGTTGCGGATAAGTAAAAGTGCTTAAAACGCAAGTTTAGTTCTGCAAGACACAGGGTCTATTTGGTAACATTTTGACTTAATTATCAAAAATTCCCTAATTGATTGTGAGTGTACTAAACATTATTCTGATGCGAGGAAAATTATTGCAGTTGGTTTTCGTTATGCGCAGGATGTTTAAACGACGTTTAACCCAAACGTATAATTTCTTAATAACTTTTGCGAAAATGACCCGACAAGCGTCAAACTTTTATTTTGTCATGGAAATAATTTATCTCACGAGAATGTGAAATAAAAATTTCAATATAAAATAAAATTTTTGAAAATGAATAGTGCCAGTGAATAGTAAAAATTTCGGGAATAGAAATTAACCTGAAATGCGAATTGTTACAGCCTCCACCCCTTAAGAGAGCTCCGTCCCGGAGATCACTTTGATTTAGGTGTAGAAGCATTTTTGGTAAAAAGATGTGGGTATTTCTGACGTATCTGGTCCTCTCATTCCCATGTGTATTCTGAACCACGTCGTGAGTTCCAACGAACTTTGACAATTGGAATTCGGCTTTGTTTAAGTTGTTTGACCTCTCGGTCCATGATTTCTCCTGGTTCCTCGATGAATTGAAGATCATCGTTGAGCTGGATTTGTTGACATAAATAAATGCCTAAAAACATTATCAATATTTATTCATATCTCTATGTTTTGATGATCACAAAATGTAAACTCATTAAAACATAAACTTATAAATTAAACAAGTACTTACTTGTAAATATTCACTTCTACAACTAAAATCACTTAAGGTATGAATGAACTAATGCTTAATGCATTATATGATCAAATGAACACTTTCTTAATAACTAGATTTTTTATAAAACATCAAAAATATTTTATATATTTTTTTGAAAAACATTTTTGGTATTAAATAAAAATGTTTAATCTTTTATAAAAATATGAATTCAAATTTTTAACCAAAATCAGTTAAAATATTCCAGAAAAACCTTCCTCACAAAAGGACAAAACTGGCCAATGTTCAGCAGGGGCGGCCCCCTTAATTTTACTAGGCGGCCCCATTAAAATTAAGGGGACCGCCCCCTATTTAAGGGGGCCGGCCACGCTCCAGTAGGGTCCAGCTGTCCAGATTTTTCCCTATAAATACCAGCCTTCCCCTGGATTTTTACTCACCCTTTTGCACTAAAACTTTCTGTTGTAAATCTCATTTCATATCTTCAAAAAACCTTTGATCATGTAATCTTAAGCATTGGTTTCCAAGTGATCCAAGCTTCCACCATCCAAGTGCAAAAGAAGAATACTTCTATCAATCAAGACTAGAAGTATTACAACTTAGTAGCATCTTGTTACTCAAGTTGTTTGTTTTGTATACTTTGTAAATCTTTCATTCATTTGTGTAAAGTGTGTATATAAGTTGTAAACATAAGTGATTAGGCTAGAGTAGTGTGTAAGTAGTGAAGAAGGTGGATAAATAGTTGTGGAGTAAAGAAGTAGAGTAGAAGCCTTGTAAAGTTGTGAAGTAGAGAAGTCTTGAAGCCGTTGTGAAGCCATAGCCTAGAAGTCATGAAGCCGTAGCATAGAGGTTGTGAAGCGGTCGTATTGAAGCCATGAAGTCCTAGTCGTGAAGTCCTAGTGTTGAAGTCGTGAAGCCGTAGCATAGAGGTTGTGTAGCGGTCGTGTTGAAGCCATGAAGTCCTAGTCGTGAAGTCCTAGTATTGAAGTCGTGAAGCCGTAGCATAGAGGTTGTGTAGCGGTCGTGTTGAAGCCGTGAAGTCCTAGTCGTGAAGTTCTAGTGTTGAAGTCGTGAAGCCGTAGCATAGAGGTTGTATAGCGGCCATGTTGAAGTCGTGAAGACATAGTGTTGAAGTCGTGAAGCCGCAACATAGAGGTTGTGTAGTGGTCGTGTTGAAGTCGTGAAGATGTCGTGAAGCAGTCGTGAAGCCGTTGTGAAGTAGTCGTGAATAAGTTGTGAAGAAGTTGTGTTGTGAAGTTGTGAGATTGGTTCTAGCTACGATTAGAACTCGACATTTAGCTTTGTGTCGTTAAACCCGTGTAAGCCAAAGTTGTGTACGGTTTTCTCCACCATAAGGGAGCTTATTGAAGTTGTGAAGAAAACTCTCGAGCTTGGTGCTCGGGGAGTGGAGTAGGGCAAGGAAGGTGTCCTTGTAGCCGAACCACTATAAATCCCTCGTGTCTCGGTTAGATCTTTCCATCTCTTACTTACATCTTTATTTATATCGTCATTAGTTTTATAACATATAGGCAAATATATAACTGTTATTAATAATTAGAAGTTGACTTCACATATAGATCAAATTGAAAATCCATTCAAGAAACCAAAACTTTTACAATCAATTTAAAAGAATACTTATATAACTAATAATAAGGTTCAAGTTTTATTTTTCATACAAACTTGAATCTAAGTGTTTTAAAAATAAACAAAGGTTTTCATAATAAAAATTAAAAAGACATAAAACTATTCAACCCCCCCTTCTAGTTTTCCACAGGATTTCATCGAGTGGAATGACGAGTGATTCGTCTGATAAGCATTTCTTTGGATTAGATATATGAAAAGTGGGGTGTACACTACTGAGTTCTGAAGGAAGCTCAAGTCTGTACGCCACTGGACCAACCCTGGCTAGGATTTTAAATGGTCCGATGTATCTTGGGTTTAGTTTTCCTCGTTTACCGAATCGTATTAAGCCTTTCCAAGGCGATACTTTTAGCATAACCCTATCCCCGACTTGGAATTCTAGGGGTATGCTTTGTGTATCGGCATAACTTTTCTGTCGATCTCTTGCGGCTTGAAGTCGATTCCTGATTTGTACAATCTTCTCCGTTGTTTCACGAATGAGTTCTGGACCAGTGAGTTAAACATCTCCCACTTCGGCCCAACAGGCAGGTGAACGACACTTTCGTCTGTAAAGCGCCTCAAATGGTGATGCCTTGATACTTGCGTGATAACTGTTGTTGTAGGAGAATTCGACTAATGGTAGGTGAGTATCCCATCCTTTTCCAAAGTCGATTATACAAAATCGAAGCATGTCTTCCAGCGTTTGAATGGTTCATTCACTCTGACCATCGGTCTGAGGGTGATACGCTGTACTCATGTCTAGTTTTGTTCCAAAGGCGTCTTGGAGTGACTGCCAGAAGTTTGAGATGAATCTGCCGTCTCGGTCAGATATGATAGATATTGGTGCACCATGTCTCGAGACTACTTCTTTAATGTACAGTCTGGTTAATTGATCCATTTTGTATGTCTCCTTAATTGGTAAAAAGTGTGCGGACTTTGTGAGACGATCAACTATGACCCAGATGGAGTCATAACCGCTTGATGTCTTTGGAAGCTTAGTAATGAAGTCCATTGTAATTCGTTCCCATTTCCACATAGGAATCTCTGGTTGTTGCAATGGACCGGATGGCTTTTGATGTTCGGCTTTTACTTTGGAGCATGTAAGACATTTGCCAACGTATGTTGCAATATCGGCTTTCATGTTTGGCCACCAATAGAGTTGTTTAAGATCCTGATACATCTTATCAGATCCTGGATGTACGGAATATTTAGATTTATGAGATTCATGCATGATCAAGTCTCGTAGGCCACCATAAAGTGGTAACCAACTTCGACCTTCGAAGCATAGAGTTCCGTCTGAACGGGTTTCGAATTTCTTCTGTATCATGCCGTCTAACTTTTCCTTTTTGATGTCTTCTTGTTTCACCGCTTCAGCTTGAGCGGGAAAATTGGAATTTATGGTAAAGACTAAGGCTCGGACTCGTAATGGTTTAAACCCGTTCCTTTCGGCTCAGGGCGTCGGCTACTACGTTTGCCTTTCCTGGGTGGTAGCGAATGTCGCAGTCGTAATCACTTAGTAATTCCAACCATCGACGTTGCCTCATGTTTAGTTCTTTTTTATTCAAGATGTGTTGGAGACTCTTGTGATCGGTGAACACAGTACATCTAGTACCGTATAGATAGTGTCTCCAGATTTTTATTGCAAAAACTACAGCTCCTAACTCTAAGTCATGAGTGTTGTAGTTTTCTTCATGTTTCTTGAGTTGTCGTGAAGCATAAGCCATGACTTTCTCACGTTGCATCAACACGGCACCCAAACCTTGGTGCGATGCATCACAGTAGACTACAAAATCTTCGATCCCATCTGGCAATGCTAGAATAGGGCACTACAAAGTTTTTGTTTGAGGATTTGGAAGGCTTCTTTTTCATCTTCGTTCCAAATGTACTTCTTGTTTTTCTGGGTTAGCTTGGTCAAAGGTTTTGCTATTGAGGAAAATCCTTCGATAAACCTTCGGTAATACCCAGCTAGTCCTAGAAATTGATGAATTTCTGTAGGTGTGGTAGGTGTTGGCCAATCTTTGATAGCTTCAATTTTAGTGGGATCGACGTGTAAACTAGTGTTGTCAATCACATGCCCAAGGAATTGTACCGAACGAATCCAAAATTCACATTTTGAAATTTTCGCATACAATTTCTCTTCCTTGAGTAACCCTAAAATTGTTCTTAGTTGTTGTTTGTGTTCTTCTTCGTTTTTGGAGTAGATAAGAATATCGTCGATGAATACAATCACGAATTTGTCTAGCTATGGCTTACACACTCGATTCATGAGATCCATGAATACCGCCGGTGCGTTAGTCTGCCCGAATGGCATTACTTGGAATTCGTGGTGACCATATCGTGTCTTAAAGGCTGTTTTTGGAATATCTTCCTCACGAACCTTAACTTGATGGTAACCTGATCGTAGGTCGATTTTTGAGTAATAGGTTGAACCTTGTAACTGATAGAATAAATCTTCAATTCTTGGTAATGGGTATCGGTTCTTTATTGTTAACTTGTTTAGTTCACGATAATCAATACACATTCGTAATGATCCATCCTTCTTCTTTACGAACAAGACGGGAGCTCCCCAAGGTGAGGAACTAGGTCGAATAAATTCCTTGTCCGAAAGTTCTTGTAATTGATTTGATAGCTCTTGCATCTCTGACGGTGCTAGCCTGTAGGGTGCGCGGGCTACTGGCGCCGCTCCTGGTATTAAATCAATTTGGAATTCTATTTGACGATTTGGTGGAAGTCCGGGTAAGTCTTCGGGAAAGAATTCGGGAAATTCACGTGCGATGGGAACATCTTCAAGGTGTCTTTCTTCGGATTTCTTTTCGGTTACGTGTGCTAGGAAGGCATAACATCCTTTCTCAATGTATTTCAAGGTTTTGATACATGAGATGATATTTAATCAGGTTCCACTTTGATCACCACGGATGACCAAAGTTTCATTGTCACAAGGAATGTGAACAACCCTCTTGCTACAAATAATTCTCTTATTTGTGTTGAGATAACCATACCATACTGATTCTAACATCGAAACTTTCGAGTTCATTGGTCATGAGGTTGATACTGAACGGTTGATTTAGGAATTTGTATTAGTAAGGAAATTTGTAAGTTATACGAGGTGATAGCAAAATGGTTTACTATTGGTAATGAAATAGAACGTGTGAAGAACAGAACACAACATGATGATACAAAAATAGTGGATAGTTATAAGTCGAATAAATCCCTCAGCTTGGCGAAAGAGTTGTTCAATGGCCTTTGAGTTGAAGTTTTGTCTTATAGACGTCATGTTTCTATCATATAAAAGATATTTCGTAAGTAGAGGGTTGGTAAAATGAGCACGATTTTCGACTGGAATGATAGAATAATTACGTTGGAGGTTTAGATTATAACACATGATATACAAAGCAAGAGTTTTATTTATATAACGTTGATTGATTACAAAATCGAAACCTATTACAAGCTTCTTCAAAATCTACTAACTGATACTTTCAGTTTAGTAATTACAACATTGTACTACTGCTAGCTATTACATGGATTTTACAGAGTTTACTAACTAAGTCTACTCAGTTTAGTGGTACAAAAGATAACTAGTATTATCACACTAGTCTATCGTGGAACAGAAGGTCCTAGCAGCTCTGGCTGATTGGCAAATTGTTGGTTTAGTGTGTCAAGGAGGAATGTGTTGATTAAATATGAAATGTTATAGTGTCCATGCTGACTTTCTTGTTGAATCATTGGTGGTCGTGGTACGATCCATAATGAGTGATCCAACTCATCATATGTAGGGATGGAAAAAGGAAGTGATTGTGATGTTGTAGCTTGTGAATTTGTGCAGCATCTTGGACTTGAGCTCTTTCCACTCGTGTAAGTCTATCCTTGACGTCTTCTAAGCCGGTCAAGGGATCCAAGACTATATCCTCAACAAGAGTCAAGTCTTCCCTTACATAGCTCATATCCAAGATGAATAATCAAGGCGTTGATGAGCGTGAATGGATTCAATTTTGGCTGCAGTAACCATGGATTCATGGTTGTTCAATTGCCATGCCCTACCTTGCACTTTATGCTGAGTTATGTTGAGGCCTTGTTTCAAGCAGTATACATCGTATTGTGCGGAATTTATGAATGTAGGTGTGATTTTAGATGATCCGCCGATCATGTAAGTGGACTTTGGACCTCCAGTGGGAGTATTATGATTAGATTCGGAAGAGGTTACGGAGATAGGGAGTGGTGATGTTAATGGTGGTAGTGGTCGTACAACCGGTAGTTCCTCCTCCTGGTCACTGACTATATTCTCGTAAGGTTCTCCCTCATCGTCATAATCAAGTGCTTCAAGATAGGGATCATTGAGTTCGGGAAGAAATGGTAAGTGAGCGGGCATAACGGGAATGTGATCGGGTGATGGAGGTACAGACATGATGTCTACAATAAGGATATAAGTGAAAAGTTTGCTATTCATAAAACATACAAGTGACTGCTCCCAACATAACATGATCCCTCCCTAATTAGACATAGGTAGCTAGGCTATGTATAATTAAGGACCAATAATGTGATGTTCGGTTTAGTCAAGTAGTTTTATGATCCTTGGTGTTTAAATTAGTTGGTGAGTACATGGTTTGAGAATAGGGGAGACGATTGTGCAACTCACAATGTCTGGGAGTAAATGAGACCGCTGTTTTATTTACAGTGTCTATGGATGTAATTGAGACCACTGTATCACTCACAGTGTCTGAGGATGTAACAGAGACCGCTGTAGGACTTACAATGTTTGAGGAATAGGATAGACCATTGTGCAACTCACAATGTCTAAGAAATAACAGAGACCATTGTGTAACTCACAATGTCTTGGAAATAACAGAGACCATTGTAATCAGTTACAATGTATTGGAAATGACAGAGACCATTGTGTAACTCACAATGTCTTGGAAATAATGAAGACCATTGTGTAACTCACAATGTCTTGGAAATAATGAAGACCATTGTAATTAGTTACAATGTCTTGAGAAATTACAGAGACCATTGTGTAACTCACAATGTCTTGGAAATAATGAAGACCATTGTGTAACTCACAATGTCTTGGAAATAATGAAGACCATTGTGTAACTCACAATGTCTTGGAAATAATGAAGACCATTGTAATCAGTTACAATGTCTTGTGAAATTATAGAGACTATTGTAATCAGTTAAAATATCTTGACAAGGTTTCGTAAGTCCTAAAATGCACGAGTAGATAAATGATCGGGAAAAAGTGGTTGTGCCGTAATCCTTGGAATAGGCATACGTAGATATGTTTAGTACATCGTTTATATAAAATGATCATAGTATGGCAATTGTGTATATATCGATATGTTAATATGTTTGCGTAGCATAACATGCTTACGTGGAAATGCTCAAATGTGCTAAGGGTACATATATCAATATGCTAACATGTTTGTGTAGTAATAAAATGTCTAACAAGTCCATGATCGTCTGGAGGATGGAAGGCACGAAGAGCGGAAGGCTATAAAATGTTTTTGTTTGTAAAGGTGGTTATAGTTTAGGTCTCGTTTAGACCCGTTTCTCTACAACCATAGCTCTGGTACCAATCTGTAACACCCCCAATTCAATGATGCAACGGAATTCAAACTGGGTGTTACTCGACAACACAACAGTCATAATAATAGAAAACGATCTCTAACTGAGTCGTTTTTAAAAAGGATTTATCATTCAAATAATATATCAGAGTTAACAAGATAGGTCCCAAAAGGTTCCATGTTTACAAAATACATCAATCTAAAGTCTTTTGATGTCTTTTTGAATGATAAAATAAGTTATAGCCTTCTTGATTGAGTCTGTGCTCCTCCGTGCCATCCCTGATCATTATGCACCTGAAATACATGCTTAAAACTGTCAACAAAAAGGTTGAGTGATATTCATAGAGTTTGTTTATGTAGTTGAACACAATATGTTGGTAGTGTGAGCTATAGACTCACACTAATGGTTGGAAAACAAAACGGTTATTATTATTCACTAAGCTCATGCAACCAATACGTTAACGTGTGCCAATATCGATCGGTGGAGTTACCCCGGTAGGTACTTTGCCAACATACTTAAGACTCAAATATAGTGCGTTTGTTTGCCTAACTGGTCAACACAAACGGGATTCGTCAATCCCAATAGGCCTATTCACAATACTTGCGCTCACTATTTCTAGTGATTAAATGGTTCATGATTAAGGGGTCTTGGATTGGCAAGGATGGTACTTAGTGATAATAAAACAATCATATAGCATACAATTTCAAAGCATTGTGTTTGGTTAAAAATAGCATGTATTCCCCACAAGGGTTTATAAAACAATTAAGTAATAGAAATTGGGGCTATGAACTCACCGTGAGTTTGATGGTGTCTTAGTGCCTTAATGAATTCGATGGATAAGCTGGGAAATCTATAAGTGCAACCTACAATAGTACGTTGCGACTTAGGTTGGAATAATGTCTAAGAATACAAAAGGTGCATATATATGTCTTGCATATTGTTCATGATGTAGTTACTTAGTGTGTCGTGTAGGTCCTTGTATGAATATGGTTTATGAAACACGTTTAGTTTGTATATCTTGTACTACCGTTCGGGCCACCATAATTCAGAGGTCATGTGGTAAACGTTCGAAGAGCTAGGACACTTTAACTCGTAAATCCAATAACTCGTCGATCCGTTTACCCAAATGAAACCCCTCACATGAAGCTCCCTAGTGTTGTAGTATTCGATAGAAAATATATGTTTTTGGTCTTTAAACGTTACATGTCCGAAAATTGTATAAACTTAGGAAAGTTTATTTTGAATGAAGATGGTCATCTTTATAAGTTCATTAAGTCTCGTATGGATATGATATTATTTGCAAAACCTTATAGTATTTTGATGGAGTAGATCCAAATTGGTTGGTCATGTTCTTTCTAACACTTTAGTTCATGTTTTCGGCTTATAAAGCCTTAAGGTCTTTACCCATGGCTTTGGTCATGGTTACATGACCTTGAGAGTCATCCGTGGCCTTATCCATGGCTGTGGTCTCGGCTTAAGGTCATTAGACCTCTTGGTTTTACTTAGTTGTAACCTTATTACATGATAATTTTGCCAATACATAGGGGCTGTTAAGAATTCAAAAACATATCTCATTCGTTATGCGTTTTCATGACTCGTGGTCTAAATATTTCTTGAATAAAACGTCGTTCTGGACAACTTTTGTGCTTTAACTTTTCGATGAAACGGAGCAGAAATGCCTCGTTTTGTGTGATTTACTTTCTGTTACTGAATGCATTTTGGGCAGTTTTGAGTTTTGGTTTTGCTAACTTCTTTTGGCCATAACTTTTGACTCTTGTACTCGTTTTCGATGATTCAAGTTGATATGTTTTCCTTTTTAAGTCCTCTATAATAGTAGGTATTTGTCCAATATCATGTTTATACTATTTTGGTCGAATTTCTCAATATATGACACTAGTTTCCTTGATTACTTAACATAAGTTAACATATAGTTTCCATAACTTGTTTTAAGTGTTTTTATACATCATGAACATAATACCAAGAACATATATAGCATAAACGAAGCATGATAAGCATGGAAATGATATTGAGCAAGAAAGTGTGTTAGGGTCTCTTACAACTTTTGGCTTTCAAATGAAAGGAAACTAAGAACAAGGATAGGACTTTGATTGATCAAGAACTAGCTTCTCTTGCTTCCAACTTCCTTGACCTCTTGACAACAACTTGTGATGACTTGGAAGAAAACTTGATGACTTCTACTAGAACTCTTCTTGTGTTGGTGGAAGGTTACCAAAAGGAAAGAAGAACTTGAACTTTGGATCAACAAAAACTTAACAAAAGTTTTTGAATTGATATTGCACTTGCATTCTTTGATAACACTTGAAGTAAATTAGCAATATGGAAGGTGTTTAGGTGTGGTATATGGGATGGAACAAAGGAGGAGATGAGAGGGATTTTATAGGGACTTGAGGAGGTTACTTACAAGACTTAGTCAAAACTTACAAAGGAAGCTTATACACATGTATGGATCCTAGGGCTTAAGGCATGAGATCAAGCCACACAAGGGGTGACTCCCCCCTATAGGCGGTTCCAAGGTCTAGGTAGATGACTTGGTTAGTTCTTGATATTATCCTACTTATGGAGTTAGTTTTGGTTCCGTAAATTGCTAACCGTAAGTTGTTAAGTCATGAAACGTAAAACTGGGTATCGTAAAAATACGAAACTTGCAAGAATGATTTAACTTATCATTATACTCCATAATAAAATATAAAATGAGTGGTAAGTTCAATCGGGTCGCTTAAACCCTGTTAAAACTGGAAACGCGGGTCTAAAACGCGTAATACGTAAAACGTACAAAAGTTGCGTAAAATTGAGAAAAGTGAAATGTAACTTTTCTAATATGACGATAATGAATTAAAACGGCCTATAATGTCTAGACTGGGCTTAGTCTAGTGTCGGTTGGTGTTAAACGTCTTTTAGACCTAAAACCGGAAGCCTAAAAATCAAGGAATGATTTATAAAATCAAAGAATGATTTTATGGTCAATGGAGGAGGGAAAATTTGTTGACTTTTCCAATAACATAAAAGCTTCTAAATACCTTAGAAAATATGGTGCAGGTGAAGGTTAAGGTTGCAGATAAGTAAAAGTACTTAAAACGCAAGTTTAGTTCTGCAAGACACATGGTCTATTTGGTAACATTTTGACTTAATTATCAAAAATTCCCTAATTGATTGTGAGTGTACTAAACATTATTCTGATGCAAGGAAAATTGTCGCAGTTGGTTTTCGTTATGCGCAGGATGTTTAAACGACGTTTAACCCAAACGTATAATTTCTTAATAACTTTTGCGAAAATGACCCGACAAGTGTCAAACTTTTATTTTGTCTTGGAAATAATTTATCTCACGAGAATGTGAAATAAAAATTTCGATATGAAATAAAAATTTTGGAAATGAATAGTGCCAGTGAATAGTAAAAATTTCAGGAATAGAAATTAACCTGAAATGCGAATTGTTACACACTTATACATTAATTCTTACATGTTAGATTTAGCCACAAGCCCACTTTCTAGACTTAGATACTACATGACACACACGTTACAATATTACAAATGCCCATCACTTTACATTTATAAATTAAATGCTAACAATCTCCCCCTAAGGGATGGTCATTTCAATGATGCTCCCAGTGAAATGGTCTTTCGTCTTCGTTGTCTTTAACTTTGTGTGTTGATGTATAATAGTCTTGATTCTTCGTTCCTTCATGCTTTGTGATCTTCAACGTATCGTCTTTTGGTCGTTCTTGCCTTGATCAACATCTTCTGTGCATTTGCATCGACGTTGTAGCTGTTGAAACATATGATGATGGTTGATGGACTTTCGTCAGTACCTGCATAAAACAGTTAACAATAAATCGTCCAGCGCTTACAGGTTCTGATTTCGAGATTGTTAACAGCATAGAGTGAAAACTTTCTCTAATCTTAACCAAGGCCGTTGAGAGCCTCTGAAGTATACCGGAGTATCACTTCAGGACTGTAGACCGTTTGAAGCACGTAACCATCATGATATACGGCAAGATCCTTAGATCTCATTAAGACTCTTACAACTTGTGTCCATATTGGTGAACACAAGTGTATTGTATGTAAAGTGTTCCTAAGAGATCTTTGATGAATCTCATGGCTCTAGACTCAATAGTGTGCGTTTTGGTTTTAGTCATCGGAGGCATGAAGCAGAGTGCCACCTTTTCAATATCAACACATCTCGGAATGAGAGGCCGATAGATTATGCAGTGTTCTTCGTGAGAAATGAAACAAATATCTTTTAAGAGATATCTGAGTGGCTAGGAGGGGTGGTGCAGCGCGTCACTGGGTCCATAACGTCTTGTCTTCAATATCAGTATCAACTTGTGATAACCGATAGCAGATGTATTGACCCGGTTTCTGACCTAAGTTTTCATGGAGGGCTATTTCTTTTCACCCTTTCATTTAACTTTTCTTTTTAATTCTTGAACCTCTTCTTTCCCTTTCTCATATACTCCTTTTTTCAATCTTTCCTAAGGACTTCTAATTCTAATCTATTGGAATTGTCCTTGGGTAGATTCCTCCGGCTCTGGCGGATCATTGGACATAAACCTAACCATAATCACCTTATTACTCCATGATTATCCTAGATTTATTGATCACTTGCCATAAAACCTTTTGTGAAAATCTCTCAAAGTGTTTATGAATAAAACACATTTTGGTTAACACTTCAAGAGTTTTGCATTTTCTGAAATACTCCCCCTTCACATGTGCTCATGCATTTTTAAGATAAAATTTGCACATGTTGGGTAGAGTTCGCACATTTTGAATTGATCAATTTTCAATTAATATGACCATTGCGAGACACGTTTACATCACTAGTTAGACTAGCTTGAAGTTATTACCCGTCCCGGTCATATTAAAAGAACATCTCTCGAATTGGTACATTCTACTTGGACAAGTCCTTTGCGAGACACGTCTTTTCGATTACAGACATTTATTTTTCGTCAATTCGAGGGTAAAATCTTGGGTCTTTTTGTAGAGCACGACTCACCGACATTACTTTTTGATCACATTTAATCACGTCTTCTCCCCCTCAAAAATAGCATGCAGTGATATTTTTGATATCGACTGATTAAATTGAAAACTTGTTGGAGAGAAAGACGGATTTGAGCATGAAATTGGAACATTTTGTTGTTCATTTTATACTCCCCCTTAAACAAAGCATATTTTTAAACATTTGAGTTTAAAATCAGTTTAAGGGTTTAGGAGGGAGTTGTCTTGAGCACAGAATTTTGAGAAAGATTTTGAAAAATCTTTTTGAAAGATCTTGATCATGTGCTCAAGGATTTTATTTTTGCCATTAACATTACGAGTCCTGATCGGAAATAATCAGAAGTCATCAATGTAGCGCGGGTTTCGTACTGAAATATACGAAAGCCGTTATTAAGAAAATTTTGACAAACGACATGTTTTAGAAAAAAATTTAAATGAACTCTCGCTCAAGCATCTGTACATGTCCGTGTCATTGTTGAATGACATTGCTAGATACGTACAAAATATCGATTATACGAGAGACATGTCGTGAGAAGACTATTTTTGGTTTTTTTTTTTTTTTTTTTTTTTTTTTTTTTTTTTTTTTTTTTTTGAATTTTTGAAAATTTCTTCGAGTTTATGTATGATGAGTACCATGTTTTTTCAAAATCTCAATTGTATATTTAGCTTGATTAATAAAAATACCACGAGGGGATTGATGAATTTGTAAACCAAGAAAGAATTTTAATTCCCCCATCATGGACATTTCGAATTTGCTTTTCATGAGATTTGCAAAATGTTTTGAATGTTTCGAATTAGTGGACCCAAAGATTATGTCGTCCACGTAAATCTGAACAATCAAAATGTTATTTTTGAATTTTCTTGTAAACAAGGTCGGATCAATTGTTCCTTTGGTGAAATTATTTTGAAGCAGGAAAGATGATAATTCGTCATACCACACCCTTGGTGCTTGTTTCAAACCATAGATAGCTTTCTTTAGCTTGTAGACGTAGTCGGGATGATCTTTGTCGACGAATCCATTTGGCTGACTTACGTACACTTCTTCTTTCAGAGTTCCATTCAAGAAAGCTGTCTTGATATCCATCTGATGGACCGTGATGTTTTTATGAGCTGCATATGCTAAGAAAATCTTGACTGCCTCAAGCCTTGCTACTTGCGCGAATGACTCTTCAAAATCTATCCCCTCTTCCTGTCTGAATCCCTTGGGCACGAGACGAGCTTTGTTGCGAATGACAGTCATCTCTTCATCCTTTTTGTTTTTCCATAACCACTTAAGATCAATGATGAGTTTGTCAATTGGTCTTGGAACTAAATCCCATGTGTCATGTAATTGATATTGGAGAAGTTCTTCCTGCATCGCTTCAATCCAAGCATTATCTGCCATTGCTTCCCGAATGTTCTTTGGCTCGATTAGACTGACTGAGCATACGTAGATGCACATGTCGCAATCGGTGTTGAGTTGTTTTCTCGTCTGAATTGGCCTTGAAGGTTCACCAATAACTTGTTCTATTGGATGGTCTTTTGTCCACTGTAACGTAGAAGGGTACCTTGGTTTTGACGAATGCGTGTTAGACGGTTCATGTAACCTTGAAGATGATTCAGCAGAATCTGTTGCAAATGGGTTTTCGAACACTTCTTCTTCTAACACAGCATCGTTTTGTTGTTGCTCATCAACTCTTGGTAGAACAATTTCAATTACTGGAGTTGGTGGAGTAGATGTTGATGACGTGGAGGGAGTTGGTGCGTCAGCTTCGAATGTTGTTGATGCATCTTGCGGTGGTGGTGGTGGTTGTTGTTGATTTTGAGCGGGTGCAGCGGAACGTTGTTTAGATGCATTTATCGAAGCGCCACCATAGTACTCATCATACATAAACTCGAAGAAATTTTCCAGTTCTTGATTTGTTGGTGTTTCGGTGTGAGTTGATTGAGCTCCTTGGGGTACGAGTCCTGAACTTATGTGTCCAGAAGTCTGAACGTTTGGTGCGGGTCCGATCTGGTATGATTAGGAGCCATCGGGTTAAGCGCGGGTTCTAGAGCGAGTCTCTCAGAAGCCATTTGTGAAATCTCGTCAAACTTCACATTCATTGTCTCCATTATCCTCTTAGTTCTTCTATTATACACCCTGAATGCCCTCGAGTTTTCTGAATAGCCGATGAAGATTCCAATATCACCCTTAGCTTTCAACTTCCCCAGATCTTCTCTGTCGTTCGTTGGATAGCACAAAGCGCCAAATACATGAAGGTAAGAGATATCTGGTTTTCTGTTGTTCACTAGTTCATACGGGGTTTTATTGAATCTTGGATGAACTAGGGATCGGTTCTGAGTGAAAAAAGCAGTAGCAACAACATCAGCCCATAAGAATAGTGGTGCACTAGAATAAATCAGCATTGTGCGAGCAGCTTCCACAAGAGTTCGATTTCTTCTTTCAACTACCCCATTCTGATGTGGAGTTTTTACAGCTGATGTCTGATGTGTGATTCCAGCATCTTCAAGGTAGGTTCTTAACTCCTGATTAGTGAATTCTGTGCCATTTTCTGTTCTTACGATCCTTACTGGAGCTTGAAGTAGGACTTGAATTCGCTTCAGAAAGGTTATAATGATGCCTGGTGCTTCGTCTTTTGACCTCAGAAACTTTACCCATGTATATCTTGAATAGTCATCGACGATTACAAGAATATACTTCTTCCCATTTATGCTTGCAACTCTCATTGGGCCACATAAGTCCATATGCAACAAATGTAACTTATCAACCGAACTGGGTACGGTTTTAGGTTTATAAGTCGCCCTTTTTCTTTTTCCTTGCTCACAGGATGGACATAAGTGTTCTTTGGTGTATTTGAACTTTGGGAGACCGTTAACGATGTTGTCTTTGGCAAGCTTGTTGGTGGTGTCAAAGTTAAGATGGGACAAACGTCTATGCCACAACCAGGACTTTGTTTCGCATGCTCTTGTCATGAGACAAATTGGTGATAAAGAGGCCATTTGGTTTATGTCGATAGCATAGAGATTGGTGCCACGATTCCTAGTTAAGAGATCATCTCCAACCAAATTCCTAATGAAACAAGTGTTCTCCTAAATGCAACCTCTAAATCTGCGTCGCAAAACTGCCCGACTGAAAACAAGTTGTGTCCCAACCCTTCGACATAGTAAACCCGAGTGATTAAGTAGTTCCCAAACCGAAGATCTCCATAACCCAGAATAGCTGCTACATATCGGTCCATCATTTCTCCTGGTTCCTCGATGAATTGAAGATCATCGTTGAGTTGGATTTGTTGACATAAATAAATGCCTAAAAACATTATCAATATTTATTCATATCTCTATGTTTTGATGATCACAAAATGTAAACTCATTAAAACATAAACTTATAAATTAAACAAGTACTTACTTGTAAATATTCACTTCTACAACTAAAATCACTTAAGGTATGAATGAACTAATGCTTAATGCATTATATGATCAAAGGAACACTTTCTTAATAACTAGATTTTTTATAAAACATCAAAAACATTTTATATATTTTTTTGAAAAACATTTTTGGTATTAAATAAAAATGTTTAATCTTTTATAAAAATATGAATTCAAATTTTTAACCAAAATCAGTTAAAATGTTCCAGAAAAACCTTCCTCACAAAAGGACAAAACTGGCCAATGTTCAGCAGGGGCGGCCCCCTTAATTTTACTAGGCGGCCCCATTAAAATTAAGGGGACCGCCCCCCTATTTAAGGGGGCCGGCCACGCTCCAGTAGGGTCCAGCTGTCCAGATTTTTCCCTATAAATACCAGCCTTCCCCTGGATTTTTACTCACCCTTTTGCACTAAAACTTTCTGTTGTAAATCTCATTTCATATCTTCAAAAAACCTTTGATCATGTAATCTTAAGCATTGGTTTCCAAGTGATCCAAGCTTCCACCATCCAAGTGCAAAAGAAGAATACTTCTATCAATCAAGACTAGAAGTATTACAACTTAGTAGCATCTTGTTACTCAAGTTGTTTGTTTTGTATACTTTGTAAATCTTTCATTCATTTGTGTAAAGTGTGTATATAAGTTGTAAACATAAGTGATTAGGCTAGAGTAGTGTGTAAGTAGTGAAGAAGGTGGATAAATAGTTGTGGAGTAAAGAAGTAGAGTAGAAGCCTTGTAAAGTTGTGAAGTAGAGAAGTCTTGAAGCCGTTGTGAAGCCATAGCCTAGAAGTCATGAAGCCGTAGCATAGAGGTTGTGAAGCGGTCGTATTGAAGCCATGAAGTCCTAGTCGTGAAGTCCTAGTGTTGAAGTCGTGAAGCCGTAGCATAGAGGTTGTGTAGCGGTCGTGTTGAAGCCATGAAGTCCTAGTCGTGAAGTCCTAGTATTGAAGTCGTGAAGCCGTAGCATAGAGGTTGTGTAGCGGTCGTGTTGAAGCCGTGAAGTCCTAGTCGTGAAGTTCTAGTGTTGAAGTCGTGAAGCCGTAGCATAGAGGTTGTGTAGCGGCCATGTTGAAGTCGTGAAGACATAGTGTTGAAGTCGTGAAGCCGCAACATAGAGGTTGTGTAGTGGTCGTGTTGAAGTCGTGAAGATGTCGTGAAGCAGTCGTGAAGCCGTTGTGAAGTAGTCGTGAATAAGTTGTGAAGAAGTTGTGTTGTGAAGTTGTGAGATTGGTTCTAGCTACGATTAGAACTCGACATTTAGCTTTGTGTCGTTAAACCCGTGTAAGCCAAAGTTGTGTACGGTTTTCTCCACCATAAGGGAGCTTATTGAAGTTGTGAAGAAAACTCTCGAGCTTGGTGCTCGGGGAGTGGAGTAGGGCAAGGAAGGTGTCCTTGTAGCCGAACCACTATAAATCCCTCGTGTCTCGGTTAGATCTTTCCATCTCTTACTTACATCTTTATTTATATCGTCATTAGTTTTATAACATATAGGCAAATATATAACTGTTATTAATAATTAGAAGTTGACTTCACATATAGATCAAATTGAAAATCCATTCAAGAAACCAAAACTTTTACAATCAATTTAAAAGAATACTTATATAACTAATAATAAGGTTCAAGTTTTATTTTTCATACAAACTTGAATCTAAGTGTTTTAAAAATAAACAAAGGTTTTCATAATAAAAATTAAAAAGACATAAAACTATTCAACCCCCCCCCCTTCTAGTTTTCCACAGGATTTCATCGAGTGGAATGACGAGTGATTCGTCTGATAAGCATTTCTTTGGATTAGATATATGAAAAGTGGGGTGTACACTACTGAGTTCTGAAGGAAGCTCAAGTCTGTACGCCACTGGACCAACCCTGGCTAGGATTTTAAATGGTCCGATGTATCTTGGGTTTAGTTTTCCTCGTTTACCGAATCGTATTAAGCCTTTCCAAGGCGATACTTTTAGCATAACCCTATCCCCGACTTGGAATTCTAGGGGTCTGCTTTGTGTATCGGCATAACTTTTCTGTCGATCTCTTGTGGCTTGAAGTCGATTCCTGATTTGTACAATCTTCTCCGTTGTTTCACGAATGAGTTCTGGACCAGTGAGTTAAACATCTCCCACTTCGGCCCAACAGGCAGGTGAACGACACTTTCGTCTGTAAAGCGCCTCAAATGGTGATGCCTTGATACTTGCGTGATAACTGTTGTTGTAGGAGAATTCGACTAATGGTAGGTGAGTATCCCATCCTTTTCCAAAGTCGATTATACAAAATCGAAGCATGTCTTCCAGCGTTTGAATGGTTCGTTCACTCTGACCATCGGTCTGAGGGTGATACGCTGTACTCATGTCTAGTTTTGTTCCAAAGGCGTCTTGGAGTGACTGCCAGAAGTTTGAGATGAATCTGCCGTCTCGGTCAGATATGATAGATATTGGTGCACCATGTCTCGAGACTACTTCTTTAATGTACAGTATGGTTAATTGATCCATTTTGTATGTCTCCTTAATTGGTAAAAAGTGTGCGGACTTTGTGAGACGATCAACTATGACCCAGATGGAGTCATAACCGCTTGATGTCTTTGGAAGCTTAGTAATGAAGTCCATTGTAATTCGTTCCCATTTCCATATAGGAATCTCTGGTTGTTGCAATGGACCGGATGGCTTTTGATGTTCGGCTTTTACTTTGGAGCATGTAAGACATTTGCCAACGTATGTTGCAATATCGGCTTTCATGTTTGGCCACCAATAGAGTTGTTTAAGATCCTGATACATCTTATCAGATCCTGGATGTACGGAATATTTAGATTTATGAGATTCATGCATGATCAAGTCTCGTAGGCCACCATAAAGTGGTAACCAACTTCGACCTTCGAAGCATAGAGTTCCGTCTGAACGGGTTTCGAATTTCTTCTGTATCATGCCGTCTAACTTTTCCTTTTTGATGTCTTCTTGTTTCACCGCTTCAGCTTGAGCGGGAAAATTGGAATTTATGGTAAAGACTAAGGCTCGGACTCGTAATGGTTTAACCCGTTCCTTTCGGCTCAGGGCGTGGGCTACTACGTTTGCCTTTCCTGGGTGGTAGCGAATGTCGCAGTCGTAATCACTTAGTAATTCCAACCATCGACGTTGCCTCATGTTTAGTTCTTTTTTATTCAAGATGTGTTGGAGACTCTTGTGATTGGTGAACACAGTACATCTAGTACCGTATAGATAGTGTCTCCAGATTTTTAGTGCAAAGACTACAGCTCCTAACTCTAAGTCATGAGTGTTGTAGTTTTCTTCATGTTTCTTGAGTTGTCGTGAAGCATAAGCCATGACTTTCTCACGTTGCATCAACACGGCACCCAAACCTTGGTGCGATGCATCACAGTAGACTACAAAATCTTCGATCCCATCTGGCAATGCTAGAATAGGGCACTACAAAGTTTTTGTTTGAGGATTTGGAAGGCTTCTTTTTCATCTTCGTTCCAAATGTACTTCTTGTTTTTCTGGGTTAGCTTGGTCAAAGGTTTTGCTATTGAGGAAAATCCTTTGATAAACCTTCGGTAATACCCAGCTAGTCCTAGAAATTGATGAATTTCTGTAGGTGTGGTAGGTGTTGGCCAATCTTTGATAGCTTCAATTTTAGTGGGATCGACGTGTAAACTAGTGTTGTCAATCACATGCCCAAGGAATTGTACCGAACGAATCCAAAATTCACATTTTGAAATTTTCGCATACAATTTCTCTTCCTTGAGTAACCCTAAAATTGTTCTTAGTTGTTGTTTGTGTTCTTCTTCGTTTTTGGAGTAGATAAGAATATCGTCGATGAATACAATCACGAATTTGTCTAGCTATGGCTTACACACTCGATTCATGAGATCCATGAATACCGCCGGTGCGTTAGTCAGCCCGAATGGCATTACTTGGAATTCGTGGTGACCATATCGTGTCTTAAAGGCTGTTTTTGGAATATCTTCCTCACGAACCTTAACTTGATGGTAACCTGATCGTAGGTCGATTTTTGAGTAATAGGTTGAACCTTGTAACTGATAGAATAAATCTTCAATTCTTGGTAATGGGTATCGGTTCTTTATTGTTAACTTGTTTAGTTCACGATAATCAATACACATTCGTAATGATCCATCCTTCTTCTTTACGAACAAGACGGGAGCTCCCCAAGGTGAGGAACTAGGTCGAATAAATTCCTTGTCCAAAAGTTCTTGTAATTGATTTGATAGCTCTTGCATCTCTGACGGTGCTAGCCTGTAGGGTGCGCGGGCTACTGGCGCCGCTCCTGGTATTAAATCAATTTGGAATTCTATTTGACGATTTGGTGGAAGTCCGGGTAAGTCTTCGGGAAAGAATTCGGGAAATTCACGTGCGATGGGAACATCTTCAAGGTGTCTTTCTTCGGATTTCTTTTCGGTTACGTGTGCTAGGAAGGCATAACATCCTTTCTCAATGTATTTCAAGGTTTTGATACATGAGATGATATTTAATCAGGTTCCACTTTGATCACCACGGATGACCAAAGTTTCATTGTCACAAGGAATGTGAACAACCCTCTTGCTACAAATAATTCTCTTATTTGTGTTGAGATAACCATACCATACTGATTCTAACATCGAAACTTTCGAGTTCATTGGTCATGAGGTTGATACTGAACGGTTGATTTAGGAATTTGTATTAGTAAGGAAATTTGTAAGTTATACGAGGTGATAGCAAAATGGTTTACTATTGGTAATGAAATAGAACGTGTGAAGAACAGAACACAACATGATGATACAAAAATAGTGGATAGTTATAAGTCGAATAAAATCCCTCAGCTTGGCGAAAGAGTTGTTCAATGGCCTTTGAGTTGAAGTTTTGTCTTATAGACGTCATGTTTCTATCATATAAAAGATATTTCGTAAGCAGAGGGTTGGTAAAATGAGCACGATTTTTGACTGGAATGATAGAATAATTACGTTGGAGGTTTAGATTATAACACATGATATACAAAGCAAGAGTTTTATTTATATAACGTTGATTGATTACAAAATCGAAACCTATTACAAGCTTCTTCAAAATCTACTAACTGATACTTTCAGTTTAGTAATTACAACATTGTACTACTGCTAGCTATTACATGGATTTTACAGAGTTTACTAACTAAGTCTACTCAGTTTAGTGGTACAAAAGATAACTAGTATTATCACACTAGTCTATCGTGGAACAGAAGGTCCTAGCAGCTCTGGCTGATTGGCAAATTGTTGGTTTAGTGTGTCAAGGAGGAATGTGTTGATTAAATATGAAATGTTATAGTGTCCATGCTGACTTTCTTGTTGAATCATTGGTGGTCGTGGTACGATCCATAATGAGTGATCCAACTCATCATATGTAGGGATGGAAAAAGGAAGTGATTGTGATGTTGTAGCTTGTGAATTTGTGCAGCATCTTGGACTTGAGCTCTTTCCACTCGTGTAAGTCTATCCTTGACGTCTTCTAAGCCGGTCAAGGGATCCAAGACTATATCCTCAACAAGAGTCAAGTCTTCCCTTACATAGCTCATATCCAAGATGAATAATCAAGGCGTTGATGAGCGTGAATGGATTCAATTTTGGCTGCAGTAACCATGGATTCATGGTTGTTCAATTGCCATGCCCTACCTTGCACTTTATGCTGAGTTATGTTGAGGCCTTGTTTCAAGCAGTATACATCGTATTGTGCGGAATTTATGAATGTAGGTGTGATTTTGGATGATCCGCCGATCATGTAAGTGGACTTTGGACCTCCAGTGGGAGTATTATGATTAGATTCGGAAGAGGTTACGGAGATAGGGAGTGGTGATGTTAATGGTGGTAGTGGTCGTACAACCGGTAGTTCCTCCTCCTGGTCACTGACTATATTCTCGTAAGGTTCTCCCTCATCGTCATAATCAAGTGCTTCAAGATAGGGATCATTGAGTTCGGGAAGAAATGGTAAGTGAGCGGGCATAACAGGAATGTGATCGGGTGATGGAGGTACAGACATGATGTCTACAATAAGGATATAAGTGAAAAGTTTGCTATTCATAAAACATACAAGTGACTGCTCCCAACATAACATGATCCCTCCCTAATTAGACATAGGTAGCTAGGCTATGTATAATTAAGGACCAATAATGTGATGTTCGGTTTAGTCAAGTAGTTTTATGATCCTTGGTGTTTAAATTAGTTGGTGAGTACATGGTTTGAGAATAGGGGAGACGATTGTGCAACTCACAATGTCTGGGAGTAAATGAGACCGCTGTTTTATTTACAGTGTCTATGGATGTAATTGAGACCACTGTATCACTCACAGTGTCTGAGGATGTAACAGAGACCGCTGTAGGACTTACAATGTTTGAGGAATAGGATAGACCATTGTGCAACTCACAATGTCTAAGAAATAACAGAGACCATTGTGTAACTCACAATGTCTTGGAAATAACAGAGACCATTGTAATCAGTTACAATGTATTGGAAATGACAGAGACCATTGTGTAACTCACAATGTCTTGGAAATAATGAAGACCATTGTGTAACTCACAATGTCTTGGAAATAATGAAGACCATTGTAATTAGTTACAATGTCTTGAGAAATTACAGAGACCATTGTGTAACTCACAATGTCTTGGAAATAATGAAGACCATTGTGTAACTCACAATGTCTTGGAAATAATGAAGACCATTGTGTAACTCACATTGTCTTGGAAATAATGAAGACCATTGTAATCAGTTACAATGTCTTGTGAAATTATAGAGACTATTGTAATCAGTTAAAATATCTTGACAAGGTTTCGTAAGTCCTAAAATGCACGAGTAGATAAATGATCGGGAAAAAGTG
This sequence comes from Artemisia tridentata subsp. tridentata, assembly GCA_021014915.2. NCBI lineage: Eukaryota > Viridiplantae > Streptophyta > Magnoliopsida > Asterales > Asteraceae > Artemisia > Artemisia tridentata. The sequence continues at coordinate 226,328,997 of CP139506.1, read as the reverse complement.
GTTGTGCCGTAATCCTTGGAATAGGCATACGTAGATATGTTTAGTACATCGTTTATATAAAATGATCATAGTATGGCAATTGTGTATATATCGATATGTTAATATGTTTGCGTAGCATAACATGCTTACGTGGAAATGCTCAAATGTGCTAAGGGTACATATATCAATATGCTAACATGTTTGTGTAGTAATAAAATGTCTAACAAGTCCATGATCGTCTGGAGGATGGAAGGCACGAAGAGCGGAAGGCTATAAAATGTTTTTGTTTGTAAAGGTGGTTATAGTTTAGGTCTCGTTTAGACCCGTTTCTCTACAACCATAGCTCTGGTACCAATCTGTAACACCCCCAATTCAATGATGCAACGGAATTCAAACTGGGTGTTACTCGACAACACAACAGTCATAATAATAGAAAACGATCTCTAACTGAGTCGTTTTTAAAAAGGATTTATCATTCAAATAATATATCAGAGTTAACAAGATAGGTCCCAAAAGGTTCCATGTTTACAAAATACATCAATCTAAAGTCTTTTGATGTCTTTTTGAATGATAAAATAAGTTATAGCCTTCTTGATTGAGTCTGTGCTCCTCCGTGCCATCCCTGATCATTATGCACCTGAAATACATGCTTAAAACTGTCAACAAAAAGGTTGAGTGATATTCATAGAGTTTGTTTATGTAGTTGAACACAATATGTTGGTAGTGTGAGCTATAGACTCACACTAATGGTTGGAAAACAAAACGGTTATTATTATTCACTAAGCTCATGCAACCAATACGTTAACGTGTGCCAATATCGATCGGTGGAGTTACCCCGGTAGGTACTTTGCCAACATACTTAAGACTCAAATATAGTGCGTTTGTTTTCCTAACTGGTCAACACAAACGGGATTCGTCAATCCCAATAGGCCTATTCACAATACTCGCGCTCACTATTTCTAGTGATTAAATGGTTCATGATTAAGGGGTCTTGGATTGGCAAGGATGGTACTTAGTGATAATAAAACAATCATATAGCATACAATTTCAAAGCATTGTGTTTGGTTAAAAATAGCATGTATTCCCCACAAGGGTTTGTAAAACAATTAAGTAATAGAAATTGGGGCTATGAACTCACCGTGAGTTTGATGGTGTCTTAGTGCCTTAATGAATTCGATGGATAAGCTGGGAAATCTATAAGTGCAACCTACAATAGTACGTTGCGACTTAGGTTGGAATAATGTCTAAGAATAAAAAAGGTGCATATATATGTCTTGCATATTGTTCATGATGTAGTTACTTAGTGTGTCGTGTAGGTCCTTGTATGAATATGGTTTATGAAACACGTTTAGTTTGTATATCTTGTACTACCGTTCGGGCCACCATAATTCAGAGGTCATGTGGTAAACGTTCGAAGAGCTAGGACACTTTAACTCGTAAATCCAATAACTCGTCGATCCGTTTACCCAAATGAAACCCCTCACATGAAGCTCCCTAGTGTTGTAGTATTCGATAGAAAATATATGTTTTTGGTCTTTAAACGTTACATGTCCGAAAATTGTATAAACTTAGGAAAGTTTATTTTGAATGAAGATGGTCATCTTTATAAGTTCATTAAGTCTCGTATGGATATGATATTATTTGCAAAACCTTATAGTATTTTGATGGAGTAGATCCAAATTGGTTGGTCATGTTCTTTCTAACACTTTAGTTCATGTTTTCGGCTTATAAAGCCTTAAGGTCTTTACCCATGGCTTTGGTCATGGTTACATGACCTTGAGAGTCATCCGTGGCCTTATCCATGGCTGTGGTCTCGGCTTAAGGTCATTAGACCTCTTGGTTTTACTTAGTTGTAACCTTATTACATGATAATTTTGCCAATACATAGGGGCTGTTAAGAATTCAAAAACATATCTCATTCGTTATGCGTTTTCATGACTCGTGGTCTAAATATTTCTTGAATAAAACGTCGTTCTGGACAACTTTTGTGCTTTAACTTTTCGATGAAACGGAGCAGAAATGCCTCGTTTTGTGTGATTTACTTTCTGTTACTGAATGCATTTTGGGCAGTTTTGAGTTTTGGTTTTGCTAACTTCTTTTGGCCATAACTTTTGACTCTTGTACTCGTTTTCGATGATTCAAGTTGATATGTTTTCCTTTTTAAGTCCTCTATAATAGTAGGTATTTGTCCAATATCATGTTTATACTATTTTGGTCGAATTTCTCAATATATGACACTAGTTTCCTTGATTACTTAACATAAGTTAACATATAGTTTCCATAACTTGTTTTAAGTGTTTTTATACATCATGAACATAATACCAAGAACATATATAGCATAAACGAAGCATGATAAGCATGGAAATGATATTGAGCAAGAAAGTGTGTTAGGGTCTCTTACAACTTTTGGCTTTCAAATGAAAGGAAACTAAGAACAAGGATAGGACTTTGATTGATCAAGAACTAGCTTCTCTTGCTTCCAACTTCCTTGACCTCTTGACAACAACTTGTGATGACTTGGAAGAAAACTTGATGACTTCTACTAGAACTCTTCTTGTGTTGGTGGAAGGTTACCAAAAGGAAAGAAGAACTTGAACTTTGGATCAACAAAAACTTAACAAAAGTTTTTGAATTGATATTGCACTTGCATTCTTTGATAACACTTGAAGTAAATTAGCAATATGGAAGGTGTTTAGGTGTGGTATATGGGATGGAACAAAGGAGGAGATGAGAGGGATTTTATAGGGACTTGAGGAGGTTACTTACAAGACTTAGTCAAAACTTACAAAGGAAGCTTATACACATGTATGGATCCTAGGGCTTAAGGCATGAGATCAAGCCACACAAGGGGTGACTCCCCCTATAGGCGGTTCCAAGGTCTAGGTAGATGACTTGGTTAGTTCTTGATATTATCCTACTTATGGAGTTAGTTTTGGTTCCGTAAATTGCTAACCGTAAGTTGTTAAGTCATGAAACGTAAAACTGGGTATCGTAAAAATACGAAACTTGCAAGAATGATTTAACTTATCATTATACTCCATAATAAAATATAAAATGAGTGGTAAGTTCAACCGGGTCGCTTAAACCCTGTTAAAACTGGAAACGCGGGTCTAAAACGCGTAATACGTAAAACGTACAAAAGTTGCGTAAAATTGAGAAAAGTGAAATGTAACTTTTCTAATATGACGATAATGAATTAAAACGGCCTATAATGTCTAGACTGGGCTCAGTCTAGTGTCGGTTGGTGTTAAACGTCTTTTAGACCTAAAACCGGAAGCCTAAAAATTAAGGAATGATTTATAAAATCAAAGAATGATTTTATGGTCAATGGAGGAGGGAAAATTTGTTGACTTTTCCAATAACATAAAAGCTTCTAAATGCCTTAGAAAATATGGTGCAGGTGAAGGCTAAGGTTGCAGATAAGTAAAAGTACTTAAAACGCAAGTTTAGTTCTGCAAGACACAGGGTCTATTTGGTAACATTTTGACTTAATTATCAAAAATTCCCTAATTGATTGTGAGTGTACTAAACATTATTCTGATGCGAGGAAAATTGTCGCAGTTGGTTTTCGTTATGCGCAGGATGTTTAAACGACGTTTAACCCAAACGTATAATTTCTTAATAACTTTTGCGAAAATGACCCGACAAGTGTCAAACTTTTATTTTGTCTTGGAAATAATTTATCTCACGAGAATGTGAAATAAAAATTTCGATATGAAATAAAAATTTTGGAAATGAATAGTGCCAGTGAATAGTAAAAATTTCAGGAATAGAAATTAACCTGAAATGCGAATTGTTACACACTTATACATTAATTCTTACATGTTAGATTTAGCCACAAGCCCACTTTCTAGACTTAGATACTACATGACACACACGTTACAATATTACAAATGCCCATCACTTTACATTTATAAATTAAATGCTAACAATCTCCCCGTAAGGGATGGTCATTTCAATGATGCTCCCAGTGAAATGGTCTTTCGTCTTCGTTGTCTTTAACTTTGTGTGTTGATGTATAATAGTCTTGATTCTTCGTTCCTTCATGCTTTGTGATCTTCAACGTATCGTCTTTTGGTCGTTCTTGCCTTGATCAACATCTTCTGTGCATTTGCATCGACGTTGTAGCTGTTGAAACATATGATGATGGTTGATGGACTTTCGTCAGTACCTGCATAAAACAGTTAACAATAAATCGACCAGCGCTTACAGGTTCTGATTTCGAGATTGTTAACAGCATAGAGTGAAAACTTTCTCTAATCTTAACCAAGGCCGTTGAGAGCCTCTGAAGTATACCGGAGTATCACTTCAGGACTGTAGACCGTTTGAAGCACGTAACCATCATGATATACGGCAAGATCCTTAGATCTCATTAAGACTCTTACAACTTGTGTCCATATTGGTGAACACAAGTGTATTGTATGTAAAGTGTTCCTAAGAGATCTTTGATGAATCTCATGGCTCTAGACTCAATAGTGTGCGTTTTGGTTTTAGTCATCGGAGGCATGAAGCAGAGTGCCACCTTTTCAATATCAACACATCTCGGAATGAGAGGCCGATAGATTATGCAGTGTTCTTCGTGAGAAATGAAACAAATATCTTTTAAGAGATATCTGAGTGGCTAGGAGGGGTGGTGCAGCGCGTCACTGGGTCCATAACGTCTTGTCTTCAATATCAGTATCAACTTGTGATAACCGATAGCAGATGTATTGACCCGGTTTCTGACCTAAGTTTTCATGGAGGGCTATTTCTTTTCACCCTTTCATTTAACTTTTCTTTTTAATTCTTGAACCTCTTCTTTCCCTTTCTCATATACTCCTTTTTTCAATCTTTCCTAAGGACTTCTAATTCTAATCTATTGGAATTGTCCTTGGGTAGATTCCTCCGGCTCTGGCGGATCATTGGACATAAACCTAACCATAATCACCTTATTACTCCATGATTATCCTAGATTTATTGATCACTTGCCATAAAACCTTTTGTGAAAATCTCTCAAAGTGTTTATGAATAAAACACATTTTGGTTAACACTTCAAGAGTTTTGCATTTTCTGAAATACTCCCCCTTCACATGTGCTCATGCATTTTTAAGATAAAATTTGCACATGTTGGGTAGAGTTCGCACATTTTGAATTGATCGATTTTCAATTAATATGACCATTGCGAGACACGTTTACATCACTAGTTAGACTAGCTTGAAGTTATTACCCGTCCCGGTCATATTAAAAGAACATCTCTCGAATTGGTACATTCTACTTGGACAAGTCCTTTGCGAGACACGTCTTTTCGATTACAGACATTTATTTTTCGTCAATTCGAGGGTAAAATCTTGGGTCTTTTTGTAGAGCACGACTCACTGACATTACTTTTTGATCACATTTAATCACGTCTTCTCCCCCTCAAAAATAGCATGCAGTGATATTTTTGATATCGACTGATTAAATTGAAAACTTGTTGGAGAGAAAGACGGATTTGAGCATGAAATTGGAACATTTTGTTTTTCATTTTATACTCCCCCTTAAACAAAGCATATTTTTAAACATTTGAGTTTAAAATCAGTTTAAGGGTTTAGGAGGGAGTTGTCTTGAGCACAGAATTTTGAGAAAGATTTTGAAAAATCTTTTTGAAAGATCTTGATCATGTGCTCAAGGATTTTATTTTTGCCATTAACATTACGAGTCCTGATCGGAAATAATCAGAAGTCATCAATGTAGCGCGGGTTTCGTACTGAAATATACGAAAGCCGTTATTAAGAAAATTTTGACAAACGACATGTTTTAGAAAAAAATTTAAATGAACTCTCGCTCAAGCATCTGTACATGTCCGTGTCATTGTTGAATGACATTGCTAGATACGTACAAAATATCGATTATACGAGAGACATGTCGTGAGAAGACTATTTTTGGTTTTTTTTTTTTTTTTTTTTTTTTTTTTTTTTTTTTTTTTTTGAATTTTTGAAAATTTCTTCGAGTTTATGTATGATGAGTACCATGTTTTTTCAAAATCTCAATTGTATATTTAGCTTGATTAATAAAAATACCACGAGGGGATTGATGAATTTGTAAACCAAGAAAGAATTTTAATTCCCCCATCATGGACATTTCGAATTTGCTTTTCATGAGATTTGCAAAATGTTTTGAATGTTTCGAATTAGTGGACCCAAAGATTATGTCGTCCACGTAAATCTGAACAATCAAAATGTTATTTTTGAATTTTCTTGTAAACAAGGTCGGATCAATTGTTCCTTTGGTGAAATTATTTTGAAGCAGGAAAGATGATAATTCGTCATACCACACCCTTGGTGCTTGTTTCAAACCATAGATAGCTTTCTTTAGCTTGTAGACGTAGTCGGGATGATCTTTGTCGACGAATCCATTTGGCTGACTTACGTACACTTCTTCTTTCAGAGTTCCATTCAAGAAAGCTGTCTTGATATCCATCTGATGGACCGTGATGTTTTTATGAGCTGCATATGCTAAGAAAATCTTGACTGCCTCAAGCCTTGCTACTTGCGCGAATGACTCTTCAAAATCTATCCCCTCTTCCTGTCTGAATCCCTTGGGCACGAGACGAGCTTTGTTGCGAATGACAGTCATCTCTTCATCCTTTTTGTTTTTCCATAACCACTTAAGATCAATGATGAGTTTGTCAATTGGTCTTGGAACTAAATCCCATGTGTCATGTAATTGATATTGGAGAAGTTCTTCCTGCATCGCTTCAATCCAAGCATTATCTGCCATTGCTTCCCGAATGTTCTTTGGCTCGATTAGACTGACTGAGCATACGTAGATGCACATGTCGCAATCGGTGTTGAGTTGTTTTCTCGTCTGAATTGGCCTTGAAGGTTCACCAATAACTTGTTCTATTGGATGGTCTTTTGTCCACTGTAACGTAGAAGGGTACCTTGGTTTTGACGAATGCGTGTTAGACGGTTCATGTAACCTTGAAGATGATTCAGCAGAATCTGTTGCAAATGGGTTTTCGAACACTTCTTCTTCTAACACAGCATCGTTTTGTTGTTGCTCATCAACTCTTGGTAGAACAATTTCAATTACTGGAGTTGGTGGAGTAGATGTTGATGACGTGGAGGGAGTTGGTGCGTCAGCTTCGAATGTTGTTGATGCATCTTGCGGTGGTGGTGGTGGTTGTTGTTGATTTTGAGCGGGTGCAGCGGAACGTTGTTTAGATGCATTTATCGAAGCGCCACCATAGTACTCATCATACATAAACTCGAAGAAATTTTCCAGTTCTTGATTTGTTGGTGTTTCGGTGTGAGTTGATTGAGCTCCTTGGGGTACGAGTCCTGAACTTATGTGTCCAGAAGTCTGAACGTTTGGTGCGGGTCCTGATCTGGTATGATTAGGAGCCATCGGGTTAAGCGCGGGTTCTAGAGCGAGTCTCTCAGAAGCCATTTGTGAAATCTCGTCAAACTTCACATTCATTGTCTCCATTATCCTCTTAGTTCTTCTATTATACACCCTGAATGCCCTCGAGTTTTCTGAATAGCCGATGAAGATTCCAATATCACCCTTAGCTTTCAACTTCCCCAGATCTTCTCTGTCGTTCGTTGGATAGCACAAAGCGCCAAATACATGAAGGTAAGAGATATCTGGTTTTCTGTTGTTCACTAGTTCATACGGGGTTTTATTGAATCTTGGATGAACTAGGGATCGGTTCTGAGTGAAAAAAGCAGTAGCAACAACATCAGCCCATAAGAATAGTGGTGCACTAGAATAAATCAGCATTGTGCGAGCAGCTTCCACAAGAGTTCGATTTCTTCTTTCAACTACCCCATTCTGATGTGGAGTTTTTACAGCTGATGTCTGATGTGTGATTCCAGCATCTTCAAGGTAGGTTCTTAACTCCTGATTAGTGAATTCTGTGCCATTTTCTGTTCTTACGATCCTTACTGGAGCTTGAAGTAGGACTTGAATTCGCTTCAGAAAGGTTATAATGATGCCTGGTGCTTCGTCTTTTGACCTCAGAAACTTTACCCATGTATATCTTGAATAGTCATCGACGATTACAAGAATATACTTCTTCCCATTTATGCTTGCAACTCTCATTGGGCCACATAAGTCCATATGCAACAAATGTAACTTATCAACCGAACTGGGTACGGTTTTAGGTTTATAAGTCGCCCTTTTGCTTTTTCCTTGCTCACAGGATGGACATAAGTGTTCTTTGGTGTATTTGAACTTTGGGAGACCGTTAACGATGTTGTCTTTGGCAAGCTTGTTGGTGGTGTCAAAGTTAAGATGGGACAAACGTCTATGCCACAACCAGGACTTTGTTTCGCATGCTCTTGTCATGAGACAAATTGGTGATAAAGAGGCCATTTGGTTTATGTCGATAGCATAGAGATTGGTGCCACGATTCCCAGTTAAGAGATCATCTCCAACCAAATTCCTAATGAAACAAGTGTTCTCCTAAATGCAACCTCTAAATCTGCATCGCAAAACTGCCCGACTGAAAACAAGTTGTGTCCCAACCCTTCGACATAGTAAACCCGAGTGATTAAGTAGTTCCCAAACCGAAGATCTCCATAACCCAGAATAGCTGCTACATGATCATTTCCAAACCGTACAGTTCCCATGAACTGCCATACAAAGTTGATTAGCAGCTTCAAATTCCCGGTCATGTGCTTGGAGCAACCCGAGTCGACGATCCAAAGACAGATTTCGATAACCTGCCAAGAACAGAAGAGTTTGCATTTGGAAACCGTATATCATTTGGTTCCATGGGGTTAGGGGTAACAAATGAATCACACTCAGAGAAGGTTTCTATTTGTTCTTTAGGAACAACTTTTAGTTTGCCATTCTTAAGTGTAAACTTTCTTCCCGTGGGTTTCCATGCACACAGCTTAAGATAGTCCCAAGGCAATAGACTACTAGTGATTGTCCTAGATGCTGTAATAAGTCTTTTAACATATCTAGTCCTAGCACTAGTTCCTGGAGGAACATCTTTCTGTTCAGGCATAGCATTCTCATTCTCATTATTAGAAACAATATCATCACAAACATTTTCAGATAACGATTTCTTGCACATTAAACAAACAGAGTCATTACATGCACTTGAAACAGTACTGTTAACATTACATCCTGATGACATATGTTTCTTATTCGAAAGCGATAAATTCCTAGGGTGTTCTTCTACTTCTTTGCATTAACTCTCAGAGGCAGGCGAGACTCTGTTGTTCCTGGTATTGCTCCTAGACTTTTGTCTGCTGCTCCTAGAGGTGCTTTCTAATCCTGTAGAAGGTAAGGCACACTCATTAGAATTTATGTTGTTGTCTTGAGAGGTTGTTGTAGCATTCCTAGACTCATTTGGATTATCGTTTAAACTTTTGTCTATCGCCCTATATGTGTTAGATGTAGAGGCAAACGCAGTAGTGGGACCAATCCTATAAAGGCTAGGCGATATCACATTCGATGGTTTGATAACAGCTTTCCCTTTATCAGCACATTGTTTAGGTAAGGGTGTTGGAGTGACTGGTTTTGTTAAATCAATTGTCACATCAACCTTTGGAACCGTTTGAGAAATTGGCATTTTGGGTGGTTCCGAAGTTGATGGTTTTGCAAACTTAGTTTCCTCACCCTTCCCTTTTTGACTATCCAGCTGAGACTTCAAAAGATCATTTTGTTCTTTCATATTTTTGTAAGCACGCTCATACGACAATTTGTCATACTTGCATTCTTCCTTTTTCTGATCAAGTTGTTTAAAATATGTTACATTTTCTTTTTCAAGCTTAGCAAGAGAATTTTCATATTTTATAACAATTGCAGAAGTCTCAGCTCGAAGTCTTTCATCATCTTCCACAGAATATGTTTGATAAATAATGGACATAATTTCGGTCGATAGAACTGCCTCGAAGAGAGTATCATTATGGTTTTCCAAAACTTTGATGCATTCAATGTTTTCATTAGCTTCCTTCACCAGGGATTGGTGGTCCTTGACAAAGTCGGCTGTTTCTTTTAAAATAGCATTTTCAACATGAATTACTCTCGCACTTATGTTATAGAGTGGAGTAGTAATTTCTGCTTGAAACACCTTTTTCATTTCATTATGAAAACTTGAATGCCAGTTGCTGATGCTAATATTTGTTTTTGAATCAACAATACTTTGAAGTGTTTTTACTTTATCTTTCAGATCATCCAAGTATCGTCTAGCTTCACTTGTGTTAAAAGGGTTGCTAGAGGACATTTGTACCAGATTTGAAAGATTTTTGGAAACAACTTTAGGTTTTGTTGACCCAACTTGTCTTTTGAAAATCTTTGTTGGTTGTTGTTGTTTAACAAAGTTTACCCCAGAAAGTATGTTAAGCTTGTTATAATCAATTGGTTTGATTTCTGGGTTCATTTATCTCATTTTGATTCTACTCTCCTCGGCAAGTTCAATCATTTCATCCGAATCCCGATCTTCGGGAGGATCATGTTTATCAAACAGCACATTACCATTTTATAACACATTCTGTTCTTTTTGAGCTTTCTTGAGACGATAAGGGTTTTCACAACCGATAGCCATTTTTTTCATTGTATGTAAAAGCGGGTTTGGATCTTTAATAAGCATATTAATTGTTTGAGCAGAATGACCCGTTTTGACAAGCAAATCTTCCAACTTTTTAATTGTTTCTTGTTTCTCAATGATTTCATCAAGAAGTTCATTTTCGCGTTTTGAAAAATCTGCTTTCAACTATTTCTTTTCTTTTTCAAGATCAGAACAAGTTGATTTTTGTTTAGAAAGTTGGTTTTGCAAATCTAAAACTTCCATGTTTAAGGATCTTATTTTCTTATTTAAGTTAACATCGAGGGTGTCAAACTTAATTTGTAATTGTTTTTCTCTTGAAACAGAGTTTTTGTAACCATCTTCTAATTCTGACTGTCGGTTTGTATTGATTTCAAAAACTTTTTCATTCACCTTATATCTCTCAAGCTCAGCGGTCAATTTTTCATTCGCGGCCTTAACATCGTGATTGACCTTTTTGACATTCTCAATTTCAACACTACAATTGTGCAATAATGATTCAAAAAACGCACGTGTTTCCTCATCATTCTCAACATGCTGTAACTCGAAGCCTCCATTAGGATCCATATCTGGAGTTGCCAAATTAATAGAGCTATAACTTGGCGTGTCCATATATGTATCATAAGTGGATGCTGGAGTCGCAGGATGCTGTCCATCATGAGTCGACATATCAAATATTTCATTATTGTGACATGTAGTGAACGGTGGTACCTCAGAGACTGCATTGGTGTCATACACAGGAGGTGTTTCAGAATCCGTGTCATACTTAGCCTCCTGAAGATTGGCCATGAAAATGCAGTTTGAATCGATGTCCTCAAGGTCTTCCATATCATCCATAAGAGCCATAAAGTCATTCTCTTCTGCACTCAACTGTAGCCCAGCCGTTTCCTTCTGTGCCAACATTAATGCTTTCTGCAGATAAGCTGGATCTCTCTTTTTCGGCTTGTTGGGACAGTTCCTTGCCATGTGACCGACTCCCTGACAGTTTAAACACTTTAGCAGATTACCCTGATTCATATTCCCAGCACCTGAAGCAGCAACATTCCCAAACTGATTTCCAGCATTCTGACCCCTCTGATTTCCAACAACTGGACCCATCTGATTCCCTGCATATTGACCCATCTGATTTCCAACATACTGCCCTGCATTCTGATTACCCATCTGATGTCGAGGAGCATATCCCTGCTGATTCCCATAACCTCCAACCATTTGTCCTTGTTGACCCGTGTTGAAACTCGGCTGTGCAATCTGCTTGTTGCGAGTGTTCGATGAGATTCTTTGGTTGTTGTTGGTAGGTGTTGAGTAGCGTCCTTGGAATGCCTTTGTTAGGTAAGCAAACGCTTGAGTCAAAGCAGCAGTTGACTCATCTTGCATTAAATTCTGGTTCTGGGTATTGTTGTTGTGGGATGACTTGTTGTTGTTGTGGGTAGAATGGTGGTTGTGGAATATATTGTTGTTGCATGAAGTTCTGAGTGGAAGATGAAGAGGGTTGTGTATTCACTGTTGCAGGTGTAGGTGTTTGAGCAATGAGTGCAAGAGGATCATGTTGCTTTGCTAACTTCTCTTTCCTGACTTCATTTGCCTCTGCCTGGTTTTGCTTTAGGAAATCATAGAGCTGATCATAGTTCACCTGATGAAGGTCCTTTGTTTGGTTAACAATCGTCACAAAGCGTCCCCATTCTTCTGGTAGATTGTTGATGAACTTGATGTTTTGAACAATTTGCCTTGGTGACAATTTGTTTCTGATGAGCTCGTTCATTAAGGTGCAAAACCTGGTGTAGTAAGATTCAATGGGTTCCGCTGGAGTGGATGTGAACTTCTCCCATTCGGTTAGCAGCTTGTTTTCAACATCCTGTTGTCCAATTTCTGTGCCATGACAAAGCCTTCGAACTCGTTCCCACATATCGTAAGCAGTTTCACAACTGTCAACAGCAGCAAAGATCTCACGTGGTAAACCAAGTTGAATTAAGTGCATTGCCAAGTCATCAGCTGCAATTTGTTTCCAATCCTCTGCCGTGTAATCATCTTCTCTTTGTAAACGAAGGAATGGTAGATTAGGAGGTGTATCATTTGGATTTCCAGGGTCTTGAATCTGACGAGGCTTGAATGGTCCATTCTGGATGGTGTTGAGCATGAGTCTACCTTGTCCGTCAGGTTTGGTTTTGATGTAGCGAAGCATACGGCTCGTCCATTGAAGATATCCACCTTTTTCTAGCATAGGAGGACGGTTTTCTGCACCTACTGCATGGATGTCTTGTTGAGTAGTCATTGTTGATGTTTTGAATGATAAAGTTGATGCAGGATCATTGCAACAAAATAGGAGTTGTGGTTGTTGAAGGTTCAGTTGTTGTTGTGAAGTCTTGGTTATTTGTTGATGATCGGTTGAAGTTATTTGCAATTTAGATAAACTATGACAATTTAGATAAACGAAACAATTTAAATAAAGTTACTAAATTGGACTAAACTATAATTTAGACAAAATCAAAAGTTCACAAATTCGACAAAGTTATGTAAATTACAATTTAGATAAAATGACAATTTCTATAGAAATTTCAATTTAGACCAAAATTTATACAAATTATGGTAAAATTTCAATTTATATAGAATTATGCAATTTATATAAATTGATAATTTATATAATCGATCTAGCTAATTTATACAAACTAGTAGATATTCCTTTGTCGAAGTATTCGTCACACTTATACAAGCGAGAGAATACCGAGTCCGCGATCCTTGAAGTTGTAGAAATTAAAAGTTTAAATCAAATTTATAAAAATAATTTAAGTTGTTAACGTTTAAAAAGAATTGCGATAGAGGACTATATTTGCCAATTTCCGAAAGTACTTCAAAGCTGTCACAATTGCGATAAGGGACTGAAGTTGACAATTCGCGAAAGTACTATAAACTGCCACAATTGCGATGAAGGACCAGTATTGCCAATTTCCGAAAGTTCTTTATACAATTGCGATAACCACTGGGACAATTGCGATAAGTCTTGTGACAATTGCGATGGAACTTTGCTCGGACAATTGCGATAAAACTCGAACAATTGTGATGGAAGCTGGGACAATTGCGATGAAGTTTGAACAATTGCGATGGAAAGCAGCTTTGACAATTGCGATGGAAAGCAGCTTTGACAATTGCGATGAAATGGCTTGTCCACAATTTCGATAAGGTCCACAATTGCGATAGATCCAACCACTCTTGACTTTTTGACACTCGACCAATAATTTACCAACTGTGGAGATCTACCAACTCTTACCCACTCTTACCAACTATTCTTATACAAGAATTTCAAGCAAGAACTAACTGATGAAGATCCCCAAATCCAGTCAAACACAATCGTTGAAGCCTTTTGCACGATTAAGTCACTTTTAACGCAAGAAGTTCAATCTTGAAGCTAAGATTCGACTAAAGAACTACCAAAGCTCACTAACCAACTCTTAAAATCTATAAAAAAACACCACCTTTAACCTAAAAATTTGCGTACGAATCCAAGATAAAACACAAAAGCTCATGTTTTTATAGAAAAAAACGTAACTTTTGGTTACTTTTGAACTCAAACCGAACAGAAACTATATCCTATTTTGATGTTTGGCGTGTTGATACCACTTGTTATGAACTAAGAACACAACTTTATCACACACTACCCTTGCTATACGAATGGTACTCAAACAAGAACAAGAACAAGATGAGAAGAGTGTGGATCGTATGGAAATATGATTGTGTATCTATTAGCTTAAAGAACAAAGATAACAAATACAAACATGAAGCTTACACACTCACACTTTGGCTGTCTAAAGAAGCACAATGAGATACACTGGAAAATGGGGTGGGAGTTATGTTACATATGCTACGACCTAAAAGGCTTTAGGTGGGCTTCGTGTGGGCTTAGGTCTCATGGATCACTACTAGAAAAAAGGCCTTTAATGACGCGCATTGCGTGTCATAAAAGGGGTCAGATGACACGTTTTTTTTGTGTCATAAATCGACCCGTCATAAAGCTTTATGACACGCATTTCGCGCGTCATGAATTTATGACACCCTTTTACGACATACTTTTATGAAACCTTTTTTGCGTGTCATGGTTCAAATTTTTTTTTTAAAAATATTTTTTTATAAAATTACTAATATCCACACATTAAATAACTATTAATCTCATAATACAAATTTATACACAAATAGCAAAAGAGCGAATTTCATATATATCAAAACAATGTGTTTCATACAACTACATGTTATTTTAAAATTCTAAAATTCACCATAAAAGTTTACAACCGCTAAATTATATAGAATTCAAGACCGGTAAATGAAGTTTGCCACATAATTTGCCCATTCTTCACGAATTTCATCCAAATCATCATCCGTGTATTCTTTTTTACCTTCCTCGATCTGACAAAACACAAATAGTTTAAGGAAAACTTAAAAACTATGGAGCATATAAACAAAACGCGAAATAAATAAGGAACGTAAGTAAAATGGTAACTACGCGAATCTAAAAACGTCAAATTAATGAAATATAAACTCTAAGGGTACAAAGTTATCACGTGTGACATGTGGTAAACAACAACATGATCTTGACTAAACGATATAAAACAATCTACTCAAAATTCAAGTATTCTTACCATTTCCAGTAGTTAGGAAGAAAGACGTTCCAACAAAAAGACGTTCTAGAAAGACGTTCCAACAAAAGGGAACCCAAACCAGAGCCGGTACCACCACCGACAGCATTGAAAACAAGGAAACCTTGGAGACCAGTGCAGTTGTCAGTGAGCTTTCTGATACGGTCCAAGCATAGGTCAACAATCTCTTTCCCGACTGTAAACAAGTATAAAAATTACATTATCGATCAGTAGTCATTCGGTGGTAGGGATATATATGTCAGATATATGGATGGTTAATCATACTTGTGTAGTGACCACGGGCAAAATTGTTGGCAGCATCTTCTTTGCCGCTGATCAATAATTGTTCAGGGTGGAAGAGCTGGCGATAAGTTCCAGTCCTGACTTCATCGATGACTGTAGGCTCAAGATCAACAAAGACAGCACGAGGGACGTGCTTCCCTGAACCAGTAACTTCAGAATCAATAGATCTACATCTGACAGTCTGCACACAATTCCGGTAATTAACTGAACAGTTAATCACTAACTATTTATAAAACTAGTTTAGTAATAATCAACATGTCTGCAACTAAACTAGTGAGATCTGAAATATATGTATGAAAGTTAGTAATAATCAACATAAAACCGCTACATATTGTCGCTAAAGACGCCCTGCATCCAAAGATAAACATATGATTTGTAAGCGATTCATCAGTGTGTGCCCTTTTGCATAAGCTTCAATATTGATATTGATGTAAAAAGTAAAAATCTTACATGATTGCTATGACAAGAAGTATTTTTCTTGGATCCATCCTTGCAGGTCTATGGTGGCGCGTATGACCACCCGGGACGGTGTCATCTGCATTTCCATCTTTTCTAGACGGTGCAGTAACCGGTAAAATTGGTAATGCAGGTGACCAGAAAGGTAGCAATTTCCTGAAAAACTGATGGCGGAAACTCCCTACAAATATATAATCAGGCTACTAAATCAAATTTCCAGTATAGGAGAAAAAGCTGGAAAAGGACTAAAAAAAACCCATCACAATGAACATGCGTGTAACTAGAAGTATTTTTCTTGGGTCCACATATTATCAGAAGCACATATTAGATGCAGACTGATTTGTTTAGCAGATCAGAAAAGAAAAAAACAATGAGCATGCTTTGGTTCGTGGATCCCAAATGTAAGATACAGACTCAAATATTTCAAGCAGACACACACATATTTCATTCTTTAGCCACTAATATTTTAAACATTCTAAAACTAAAAAGTTCATGAGTCATTAACGCATACTCCTTACTTAACTACTCATGTTACAGATCAGCAACATGATAAGGTTCGATCCCCAAGCTTACTTTATTTTGCAGAACATTAAGTTTAAACTATTTGCAGACCACAGTTCGACTACTATCCTAAAAACAGGCTTAGTAATTGAGACTAAAAACATAATGGCATTCACATCATCAAAGCAAACATATATCCAAATTTCCAAAATAAGTTAACATGATATAAACATTCCTAACTAACATTTAAAAGCGAAATTTTAGCAAACTCAGTTTAGTATAAAAGAAAACAAAGGTCAACAAGCTACCTCTTGCAAATTCTTCCTGAGCAGAATCGAGTCCTTTAATAGATTCAACAAGAACATCTTCATCTTTCCCACTATTATCTTCCTGCGAAACACCATCATCATCGTCACTTTTTACGAACCAATTCGTGCTTCTTCATTTACAATTTTAACATCATCATAATTAACATCATCACTATATTCTTCCTCATCATATTTCGCAAACACCCCACTCTCCCCACCTTTACTTGCTACCATATGAGTAGTAGCACCCTGCACAAAACACAAAGCCCGTGCTTCCAGAATCAGACCCCACATTAGCAGTAGTAGCACTCGACTCCATTCTAAACCCACGCGCCTTCTTCCCCGGTCCAACCCTTTCATTCCTCGGCAGATCATCCCCATCCCCATCCCCATTCACGCTACCAATCTCATACTTCAGTCTCGGATCACTAGACGACCTACTACCTTGATCCTGACTGTTCTCCGAATCACCCACATTCGGCGAAACTACTGAACCACCGTTTCGTCTAGTAACAGCAAGTCCTCTAGGTATCCTCCTCCACTTTTTCAAACCTGACCGCTTTTCGACACTCGGAGACGACGATCCCATCCCTTCTGTTCCCCCAATTATTACTACTACTCCATTACTACTACTTTTTAACTTATTTTCATCATCATTATTATCATTAAGTGACTGTAATACAGATAACTGACTACTTGATCCCATAACTACAACAATATTATACACTACTTCTTGTGATTAGCATCTTCATCGTCTCCATAATACGAAACCAATCTAACCTAAATACAACAATAATTCAACAAATATTCTAACACAAACAACAATTCAACAATTACAACAAATCAAATTAAAAATAACAAAACCAACACTGCCTAAACCTAATCCACACGATTTATTTAATAAAAACAATTAGGGTTTCGAATAAAATGGTGAAAAAGAGCACGTGGGTTACCGAATCGAAGAGAGGAGGTGGCGGGGAAGGCACGGTGTGGTGGCGGTGGCTGACTGTTGCGGCGGTGGTGGTGCTGGTTTCCGGAGGAGGGATGCGTGTGTGTTTTTTTTTATGGGAGGCGTGTGTATTTTTTGGTTAGGGTTTGATTTTTTGGGTTTTTTTTTAGCGGGATATATGTTTTGTTGGGTGGGAAATGAAAGTGTAGTCCGCCTTTTTTTAAAAAATTTGAGATATGACACGAATTTGATGACACACAAAAATGCCTGTCGTTTATCCTTCAGATTTTACAATTTATGACAGTCTTTTTATGACTCACACTTTTGCGCGTCATTATATTGTGTGTGTCATAAAAAGCATGTCATTAAAGGTCATTTTTCTAGTAGTGCTTAGGTCTCATGGATAACTTATACATTAATTCTTACATGTTAGATTTAGCCACAGGCCCACTTTCTAGACTTAGATACTACACGACACACACGTTACAATATTACAAATGACCATTACTTTACATTTATAAATTAAATGCTAACAGCCTTCTCTGTATCAGGTACCAGAGAGGAAGATGTACAGATGATTATGATTTAGATTTAGTGGCCTCGTGTGCAGTAAGTACTAGCCCCATCCATTTTGTTTTTATAATTCAAAATTGCACCATTCAACTCAAAGTCCAAATTGGTATCGTTTTTGACATGTTGTCTCGAAACCTCTTCCCTTTCATACTAGAATCCACGATCATACACCCCCCCCCCCCTTTGTCCTGTCCACAACAAAAAACAACCAAAACCCCAAATATCATTATCCACCCATCCAAACAGCTTTAAGGGGGTGTTTGGGATTAGTATTTAAAACAACTTATGCTTTTTAAAATATGCATAAACAACTTATTAGTTCTAACAGAATATGTGTTTGCATTTTTATACCAGTTGTTTGAGGGTTTTGGCTTATCTAAGAATTTAAGAGGTATAATAATCAATATAGAATAACTAATTATGGAGGTTAGGTGATACACAGTGAAATGCCAGAGGAAAAAATACACATTTTATGTGTGTAAAAATGAGGGGCGGTTTTAAAATATGGTTTAAATATATTGACGAAAATGCCTTTGTAGTGTAATTATTGTGTTTAATCTCAGTCATTAGATCAAATGAAGATGAAGGGTAAGGATTGATCCTTTTGTGTGTTAGTTGGTATGTAAATGATCTTAAATCATTAGTTTAAGTTTTCACATTTTCTTTATTAGTTTAAATTTTCAATATTTCATTTATTAGTTTAAGTTTTCACTATTTTCTTAATTAGTTTAAGTTTTCATATTTCATTTTTCACTTTTTGATTTTTCCTTTATATATAGTATAGATAAAAGATATGAAAATAGCTAATACTGCTCATATTCTATGTTCAAGTTGGGTAGTCTTGGTATTCTTTCAGCGGGAGATATTATCCAGTATGCTTTTCTCGCCTCTCGTATGCAAACGAGTGTTCTATAATACAAGATACTAACAAAAACTGGTATTGTTTCCTATGGTTCTTCTTTTCATCATGATCTTGATACTTTCAACATTACTTGTAACATAGACGCTCTCTCTGTCACCAATGGCGCCTCTGCCCCCCAAATGATGAAAACCTTGGCAAAGTATTATTTTGGTGTCATTGAGAAAGATCTTGTTAATAAGTACTCGCTAAGTCCAAGACAGGTGGCTATTCTCAGTTGTATACGTGGCCCACATGCACAAAATTTTCTTTTCACCATTCCTATTGACGGCTTGGTACAGAGGATGAACCATCGCCAATTCTGATCTGTGTTGTGTTATAGTCTTACTATACCTATGTTCTATGAAGGTAGCATTTGCCCGAGTTGTAATGTGCATCATATGGACAAATGGGGAGATCATGCGGTCCACTGCTCTAGTGAAGTGGGTGTGAAGTTCAGACATAATCTGGTGCGTGATATTCTTGTTGATATATGTTCTAAGGTTGGGATCATGGTGCGTAAGGAGGCTCCTATGGGGTTCCTTTTGGAGGATGGAAGGGAACTATGACCTGTAGACTTGTTATTATTCAATTGGCTTCAAGGTAAAGATGCATGTTAGGATGGGACCGGAATCTCCCCCTATGCTGGTACTGGGGCGACTTCATGGGCTCCTGGGGTAGCCTTGCACAATGCTGTGGAGAAGAAAAAGATGAAGTATGTGTCCAAGTGAGGACAACGGATACAAGTTTATACCATTTGCTTTCTCTACTTTCGGGGAATTCGATACGGAGGCTTTGGACACACTTTCACGTATTAAGTCTATTGCCATTAGTCACTCAAATAATGCTAAGAGTGGCGTTTTTATCTTTCATAGATTAAGCTTTTGTATTCAGAAAGGAGTGGGAGCGCAGCTTGTGTCTAGACTCCCATCCAACTTTATGTAAATTATTATTTTTCAATAATAATAATAATAATAATAATAATAATAATAAGAATAATCCTCAATGTGAGTTGCTCCTTCTCCGTGCTTGTGCCGGTATTTCAAAGTTATACTTCTCTATGCGCACATGTTCTCCCCGGATCTTTGAGGGTGCCCAGATTTCATTTGATGCGGCGCTTCGTTCCTCTATGGAACGTATTGTCACTGCTTCTGGACCAGGGTTTGGGGATTTGCAATAGAGATTGGCCACGCTTCCGTTTGAGTTTGGGGGGCTTGGCGTATATTCTGCAGGTGATGTCTTGAATTATGCTTTTCTTTTGTCTAGACTCTAATCTGCTAGCTTACAGGCTAAGCTCCTCCGACAGTCTGGCATAGTAAATCATGGATCTTCCTTTAACGACGCTCTATGTACCTTTAACGCGAAAATGGAGTTCGACCTTTTAAGTAACCCGAATGAGATCGCTGCTGATTGGTGTTAAACAATTCGCAAGTCAACCTCTAACGAAGAAAAGTCAACTCGGAACGGTTCCACGCAAAAATCAAGTTATAATAAACCGGGCAAGCGTGTACCCAGGTCGTTCTCCCTGCGAGGTGTGAAATTGAGAATATCGTTTTCGGTTTGGTATTAAAATGCTTGAAAAAACGAGGGTTTCTTGGGTTTCTAAAATCTACTAAAACGAAAAAAACAAATAACGTAAACCGGAAACTAATAACGAGTAAAAACGTCAAGTCTATTAAAAACTAACCCTACGGATATTAAAATAATTTTCCTACGTCCTAAATATAAAAAGAAAATTTTGGAAAAAAGAAAAATATTTTTTTGACTTTTAAATGATTAAATACGAATTAAAAATTAATTTAAAGAAAATAAATAATTAAAAATACTAAACGAAAGGATAAAAATCTGAAAATTTTTGTGAGAATACTTTAAGCTAAACTGAAGTTAAGAAAAATGTAAAGGATGTCCCAGCTTATTTCAATAAGCTGGGAAAAAAGCAATAATGTCGTATAAGCTTAAATGGAGAAAGGATTTAAGAATTAAAGGTGCAAATATAAACTAAAAAAAACTCCCAAGGCAGTTGGTTATGGTGTTTGTGTGTTGAGGTGAATGACCCAGGTTCGAATCCCAGGGGTCACCCTTTTTGTAAACATTTTTTTTTTTTTTTTTTTGTTTTTCTCTTTGGAAATCTGAACAAACAGACAAATATCATAATTCACTATCAAAACTTTGTAAAGTAATCACTTCAATTATACGAAAATACCATATCTATGACTGTTACGCCTTAGAGTGTGGTTTTTAGTTTAAAAAGAACTAACTTAGTGTGCAAGAAGTTGTGATAAACTTTAACTAAACCTAATAAGCAACTAAACTAATAAAGGCTAACTAAACAAGCTAATCTAAATCTAATAGGCAAATCCTAATAAGCAACAAAAACTAAATAAGCACAGATGATCAGACTTAAACCAAACAAGCGGAAACCCTTAAACTTATAAAGTTCAACTGAAAATTACCTTACATCTACACAACAGCTTAAATCAAACAACAATCAACTAATATAAGCTACATCAAGCTAAATCAACTTCAACCCAAGTGCATGTGAACAGGAACTATCTAAATCAACCCACTTTGACCTATGTTAGACCACCAAACCAAACAGTCCTTAATGGGCTGTTTTAACATGAAAGCTATGGAAATTTCAAAAAATGTGCAGGATGTAAACTAGCTGTTTCAAGGCAATACTCTAACTAATAAGCTCTAAACTAACTTCTAATCTACCAGGGACTGAGATAAGCAGTAACATAAGCAGTGAATAAGCAGAGATAAGCAGTAAAATAAGGAGTTTGACCAGAGTTTGACCAAGAACAAAAAAAACTTGAAATTGCATTAAATGAAATTAACTGAGTAAATTACAACTTAATTTAAACACTACACTAATAAAGCAACAATTAAGATGGTCTAACTTTTCTAAAACATGAAAAGTGGACAAGGACTAATCGTAAATTCTGCTACATATATATATAGCTTCTTTCTTGTGCTTTTCTTGTGAGTGTGTTCCTCCTGTGCTTTCTTGCTATCTTCTTGACCCTTGGATTAAACTTGCTCCCCACAACTTCTCTTGACAGCCGTTAGATGATAAATGGTCCCTAGGATTGCCATCGTGGCAAGGATGAGGGGGAAACAAACCCATGTGAAGGTCTTTGGCTTGTAGTGGTGATGATAGGGATGGTTGGATTAATGGGTTAATCTTTTGGCGGGTTTGGGAGGTTAGAGGTGGTGATACAGTGTTTCAATTAGGGATTTGACTAAGAATGGGGGTTTGACTCAATTTGTGTTGACCGAAGTTTTATTATCAAAGGGTGTGGGTCGGGTAAAGGTGTGTTAAATGGGTTTAATTTAAGGTGTAGTGGGCTGGTGAGTGGTGAGGTGGGCTTTGGGTTGAGGGTGTTTAAGATAAGGTGGGTTGTGTTTAGCAAAGTGGGATCCGGATGTATAAAGTTAAGGGTAAATGGGATTAACCAAGGACCAAAGGTGTAATTATGCAAAGTGTCAAGGACCATTTCTGCCATATCTTCAAACTTTATCAAGGGACCATTTTTGCCAAGTGAGAATAATCCAAGGGCCATATTGATATTTCTTGAGCTTGAATAAAAATCCATATGAAAAACGACTTTCCCGGCTTCGGTTTCGGCTCTTTTCCAAATCAAGCTCGGTTTTGTCGGTATTTGCCCCGTTTTCAATCCTTTTGTACCTGAAACACAAAAAACACTATCCAAGGATATTTGTAACATTATATGGTCCATTTGGGTGTTTTTGGTCATTTTTGTGGGGTTTTTCGGGTAAAAAATTATGAGTAAAAGGCCACTCATCAATCCCCCACACTAAGTAATTGCTAGTCCCTAGCAATCCGATCATATAAAGTAATGAAAGGATTAAAATTATCAAGAATATCCCGTTTTGACTTTATTATTAAATGCAAGTAAATTAAAACGAGATAAAACGTAAATAATATGCTTGATTTTCAAAAGTGGCATCATGGAACGGGAATCACACAAAATGGGTGACTCCGGGGAATTGTAATCGTCATCCTCTTTTTATACTCTCCAACTAAGTTTAAAATCCTTGCGCAAGCGTTTTTGTAAAATGCTAACGCTACTTATATTAGTAACCTATGTAAGCCGAGACTTAACTTTTCACTCCCACAATTATTCATAAGTTAGGTGTGTGTGCTTGTTTTCAAAGTCTTGATCGTAAAAATCGACATTTATTAAGGTTAAAAACCGACAATGATTTAGAAATTAGAGATTCAAAGGTGAGATCACTCCATGTAGCGACTTTCTTCTCAGCTTATCCTTAGTAAACTTAGGAGGCTAGGTTTTTACACCCTCGAGAATAGTATCGGAGCTCACGGGATCTTTGAAGTCAACAATTTCTAAATCACCATCCAACTTTTAGACAATATTGACGAATACTAGTTCAACTTTCGATTTAAATTTGAGAAGAAGCAAGTTTCTCACATTTATTCATAAACAAACATAAACATTTTTTCATTTTCATCACCTTTTCACTTTTTTTTTTTTTTTTTTTTTTTTTTTTTTGAACTAACGTTTTACTTGTGTACCCTAAACGACGGAGCTTCACGGTTTAGTTCCAAGACCTTACACCTTTCGGAATAAAGGATCCAAGGGCCGTTACAACGGGGTGTTCCAAGACTCTAGACATTCCTGAAATGAGGATCCAAGGTGGTTAGACCAAGACCTTACACATTCCTGAACTAGAGGTCCAAGGGCCGGTGCAAGAGGGTAGCCAAGACCTAAACGCCTTCCGGAAATAAGGATCCAAGGCCCGATCTCGAATCCGTAGCTTAGAGCATTTATTTATTCATACTTAAAACTTTAACTTTTGCAACTTTCAAGCAACGACTCACTTTCATTTTGCATTCTTATTGGGTTTGTAAGAAAGTATGCTTGTTCCAAAATTTAAATAAAACTTTGAACTAGTATTCTAAATCAAGATTGTATAAAAATTTATTTGCTTAACAAAAATGGTTTTTGCGTTCAAAAGTTTGAAAATAGCACTCATTTTAGTCAGGTTAGGATCTTCTGGGAGGAAAAGCCATAGATTACTTATATAAGCTCTAAAGAGAACCAACTACTCCACGCTTAGCATTTTCATTTGCACAATTCGTAAAAACTTAGCCTAAACGTTAAGGGTAGCAGCTAGATCAACACTCTAGCAGAGTCGGGATTCCCCTTGTTCTAGCCTAATCAAGTCTAAACTTTCACTAATACCGAAGTATTAATGTATAGCAAATTATTTTTATTGTGCCAAGCACTTCTTTTAGACGAAAAATACGATAAAAATTTTAAAATTTTTGGTCAAAACGGGGGTGCTAGGGGACTAGAAGGTACAAAATGTGAAAATTTTTAAAATTTAGGCAAATTGGAATTCCCCCCCACACTTAGAATTGAATATTGCCCTCAATATTCAAAGTACCGGCCTGAGCCGACACTATAGAACGTAAAAGGGTAAGACTACTAGCTAAGTGTGGAAACGAAATCTTTTTTTTCACAAAAAAGGATTAATAAGAGATATCCCTGGATAAACATAAATATAAAGATCGGATATTGGGCGGCTGGATTGAAAACAGGCGCATCAATCATCACGATCTACGGGAATCCTGAAAACAAAGGCAAACATACAACAACAAAGCACAAGTAGAGGAACTCCCCCACACTTAGTGTTAGAAATAAGAAAGAAGATAGAATGATAAGCATGGGTTGCCACCCACGAAGCGCTTGTTTTTGCTAACCGAGTCACGAGTTTGACTCGACCCCGAATTCATTTGTTCTTGGGGGAGCAGGTGGAAAAGAAAATCTCAATCGGACTTTCGTTCAAGATGTTTGAAGAAACATTGAAGTGCTTGAAAGTTCCACTCCGACGAGATACACCCGGCTTAAAAGAATGAGAGATGCCGGGGTCAAAAATGGTGTCTTCACTCCCGAGCGAGTGAATGGAAGGACAATCTACCTTATAGGAGAAGAAAGGTAGAAAAACTCGAACGACATATGTGAAGTCAATATAAGGGCGATCCCCAAAAGGCACTGTCACATATGTCGGAGAGATAATGTTCTTTTGAATCTCGGGATTAACAATTGAGGTCATATTATAAAAAACAATAGAGTCTTTGACCTCATCGTCCTCTAACACTTCAATAAACAGCGGATTAACGTTGCTAGAAAAGCAATCGTCATCAAATTCAAAAAGAGTGTTAGAGAAAATCCCGGAAGTAACCTCAGAGATGTCAAGAGATTCTCCAAAAATTGGAGAATCACATTCTCTGTCGAATATCTCCTCAGACTCACTTGGGGTTGGGACAAGGTTCTCAGCACTAGACTTTATGAATTCGTCCGATTCCTTTTCAGGAACAGTGCTAAGATGCTCATCCCCCATAATGAGAGAGTCCTCGGGTTGAGAGATGGTATCATTTAAAGGAATAAAACTCTCCTCTTCGTCTTTTTCATTCTCATCATCGTCATCAAGAAGGGCAGCCTTGAGAAATATGGAACGCATTTTTGCTCCTCGTTCTCTGGCTAGTAATTCTGCCATAGATTCTTCATGAGGATTTTCTTGTGCTCTTCGTTCTTCGGCTAGAAGTTCTGCACAAGATTTTTCATGACGATCTTCTTGGGGACGATTAATAGCCAGATCATTAGATGTATTCCTCAAATCTTGCAATCGTTGGAGTATATCTTTGAAAACCAAATCGAATTGATTATTCCTTTTATCAATGTCTTGGAATAATTCTTGATGAGATGGCGGAGGCTGAGTTTGAATCGTTTGATACTGTAGAGGTTGGTCATGATAAGAGTAGTCATAATTGTCACAAGGGCCGTGCTCATAGACAAGCGGGCTCCTTGTTTGACAATCAGAGCTATAGTGAGGACCTCCACAGTACTCACAACAATATGGTTGTTGTGACTGATTTGGTGAATTATATGGATAATGGTCATACCCGAAGTTTTGATAACATGGAACCTGCTCATAGACAAACGTGTTCCCTGTTTGACAATCAAAACCCGGGTGAGGACTACCTCCACAATATTCACAAGAATATGTCTCCATCTGGTGTTGTGGGGGCTGGTTGAAAAAGTCGGTTGTTTCATGGTAAGAATAAGGATTTTGGTCATAGACAAACCCGTTTCCCGATTCCACCATGCTACAACCGGGACAATTCCCACCATTATGAGGACCTCCACAACACTCACAAAGATCATTTGGCATATTTTGAAATGATGCATCATTTAAGTTTTGATAACATGGTTCTTGCCAAAATGAATCTTGAGGAGGGTTGAAATCGTTTTGAAAATCTGGATTTGTATTTTCGATTTCAGAATTGCAACACACGCAAAGTCCATGGGTAAACCCACATCCTTTGCAGAAGCATCGTTCACAGTGTGAATCATCCCCCAACGGATCTCCACATACAAAGCACTTATGCTGAGTGAGTGAGGATGGCTGGGGTTGTGGAGGGTGTTCGGAAAAACTTTGAGAATTATTGATGGAATTAAGCTCTTTGAGGGCTACTTCACACCAATAACAAGATCCTCTTGGGTTGTGATTTCCACACCGCTCACACGCACACTTTGAACAACGAAGACTGTCAATCAACGGGCTTTTACAATCAAAACAAGTATAGCCCAGTGACGACATGAGAATTAAACATTAATGAGGGTTAAGAAGATAGAATTAAACAAATAGAGGGTGAGAGATAAAGAATTAAACGGATAAGAGGAATAAGAAGAATATTTTTGGGTTTTTAAAATTTTGAAACATTTAAAAGAAAAAGGAAAATAATTTTTGAAAAGAAAATCTTTTTGGGTTTTTTCAAAGTTTTTTTAATTTTTTTGGATTTTTGGATAAAAATATTCACAAGATATATACGAAACTTCACGAGGAAGGATCTTCAAGTCACTAATCGTCAAACCGTGACGATATTGTCGCAACACACCTCCCCGGCAGCGACGCCAAAAATTGATTGTGTGTTAAAATATTCACAAGTCAACCTCTCACGAAGAAAAGTCAACTCGGAACGGTTCCATGCAAAAATCAAGTTATAATAAACCGGGCAAGCGTGTACCCGGGTCGTTCTCCCTGCGAGGCATGAAATTGAGAATATCTTTTTCAGTTTGGTATTAAAATGATTGAAAAAACGAGGGTTTTTTGGGTTTCTAAAATCTACTAAAACGAAAATAACAAATAACGTAAACCGGAAACTAATAACGAGTAAAAACGTCAAGTCTATTAAAAACTAACCCTACGGATATCAAAATAATTTTCCTACGTCCTAAATATAAAAAGAAAATTTTGGAAAAAAGAAAAATATTTTTTTGACTTTTAAATGATTAAATACGAATTAAAAATTAATTTAAAGAAAATAAATAATTAAAAATACTAAACGAAAGGATAAAAATCTGAAAATTTTTGTGAGAATACTTTAAGCTAAACTGAAGTTAAGAAAAATGTAAAGGATGTCCCAGCTTATTTCAATAAGCTGGGAAAAAAGCAATAATGTCGTATAAGCTTAAATGCAGAAAGGATTTAAGAATTAAAGGTGCAAATATAAACTAAAAAAAACTCCCAAGGCAGTTGGTTATGGTGTTTGTGTGTTGAGGTGAATGACCCAGGTTCGAATACCCAGGGGTCACCCTTTTTGTAAACATTTTTTTTTTTTTTTTTTTTTTTTGGTTTTTCTCTTTTGGAAATCTGAACAAACAGACAAATATCATAATTCACTATAAAAACTTTGTAAAGTAATCACTTCAATTATACGAAAATACCATATCTATGACTGTTACGCCTTAGAGTGTGGTTTTTAGTTTAAAAAGAACTAACTTAGTGTGCAAGAAGTTGTGATAAACTTTAACTAAACCTAATAAGCAACTAAACTAATAAAGGCTAACTAAACAAGCTAATCTAAATCTAATAGGCAAATCCTAATAAGCAACAAAAACTAAATAAGCACAGATGATCAGACTTAAACCAAACAAGCGGAAACCCTTAAACTTATAAAGTTCAACTGAAAATTACCTTACATCTACACAACAGCTTAAATCAAACAACAATCAACTAATATAAGCTACATCAAGCTAAATCAACTTCAACCCAAGTGCATGTGAACAGGAACTATCTAAATCAACCCACTTTGACCTATGTTAGACCACCAAACCAAACAGTCCTTAATGGGCTGTTTTAACATGAAAGCTATGGAAATTTCAAAAAATGTGCAGGATGTAAACTAGCTGTTTCAAGGCAATACTCTAACTAATAAGCTCTAAACTAACTTCTAATCTACCAGGGACTGAGATAAGCAGTAACATAAGCAGTGAATAAGCAGAGATAAGCAGTAAAATAAGGAGTTTGACCAGAGTTTGACCAAGAACAAAAAAAACTTGAAATTGCATTAAATGAAATTAACTGAGTAAATTACAACTTAATTTAAACACTACACTAATAAAGCAACAATTAAGATGGTCTAACTTTTCTAAAACATGAAAAGTGGACAAGGACTAATCGTAAATTCTGCTACATATATATATAGCTTCTTTCTTGTGCTTTTCTTGTGAGTATGTTCCTCCTGTGCTTTCTTGCTATCTTCTTGACCCTTGGATTAAACTTGCTCCCCACAACTTCTCTTGACAGCCGTTAGATGATAAATGGTCCCTAGGATTGCCATCGTGGCAAGGATGAGGGGGAAACAAACCCATGTGAAGGTCTTTGGCTTGTAGTGGTGATGATAGGGATGGTTGGATTAATGGGTTAATCTTTTGGCGGGTTTGGGAGGTTAGGGGTGGTGATACAGTGTTTCAATTAGGGATTTGACTAAGAATGGGGGTTTGACTCAATTTGTGTTGACCGAAGTTTTATTATCAAAGGGTGTGGGTCGGGTAAAGGTGTGTTAAATGGGTTTAATTTAAGGTGTAGTGGGCTGGTGAGTGGTGAGGTGGGCTTTGGGTTGAGGGTGTTTAAGATAAGGTGGGTTGTGTTTAGCAAAGTGGGATCCGGATGTATAAAGTTAAGGGTAAATGGGATTAACCAAGGACCAAAGGTGTAATTATGCAAAGTGTCAAGGACCATTTCTGCCATATCTTCAAACTTAATCAAGGGACCATTTTTGCCAAGTGAGAATAATCCAAGGGCCATATTGATATTTCTTGAGCTTGAATAAAAATCCATATGAAAAACGACTTTCCCGGCTTCGGTTTCGGCTCTTTTCCAAATCAAGCTCGGTTTTGTCGGTATTTGCCCCGTTTTCAATCCTTTTGTACCTGAAACACAAAAAACACGATCCAAGGATATTTGTAACATTATATGGTCCATTTGGGTGTTTTTGGTCATTTTTGTGGGGTTTTTCGGGTATAAAATGATGAGTAAAAAGCCACTCATCAGGTGCCCCCAAACTTATGAAGAAATTGGCAGATATATATTTCACACGTGTTACTAAAATGGTTGAATCCACTTTTGGCCTATCCGCTCGACAGATGGCGCTTTGGAGATCGCAACGGGAAGACTACACCTCCGATTGGCTTAAGGTGTCCCCGATATCTAGGTTGGGGCAGACTATGAATGCTAGAACTTACCGGTGTGTTTTATGCTATCGCCTAGGTGTCCCCCTGTTCTCTGTCCAGATGCCATGCTCAGCTTGTTCCAGGTTATTTGTGGGGGATCATGCAGTGTCGTGTGCTGGTATTATTGGTATTAAGCACCGGCACAACGTGGTACGCGACACTCTCGCTGATATTTGTTCTCGATCTGGGATCTCGGCTCGTAAAGAGGTTGACATCGGCCTTTGTGGAGAACGGGACAAAAGCTTACGCCCAGCTGATGTATTGCTTTATTCTTGGGACGGTGGGCAGGATGTTTGTGTCGATTTGACAGGGTCATCTCCTTTGACGCAATCGGGTATGGTTGATTTTGCGCCAGGACGAGTGGTGGTTGAAGCAGCACAACGCAAGTGTGTCAAATGCGCGTGATGTGTCGTTGCGGTTTAGCAGTTTTAATGCCTACTCAAGTTTTAAATTTATATTTAGCCGACTTATCAATAACACACACACTTAACGAGCAGTGTACCCAGTCAGTATGAAGATAATGGTAAGTAGAGTGTCGATCACTAAGAGTGGAACGTATTATCTAGTTATTCTAATCAGTATTTTAATATCCTAACGCAAGGGGGTTTCAGCCTGAGAGACTGGCACAGTTTTGTTTGCAATTAAATAATAAAATAAACAAATAGGCACGAATCAGCAAGTAGCATACACGTACACAGATAGATACTCGAGACAATAAGAGGGCTGTCCTTATGATTAAGTAGATTGTCACTTGTTTTATTGATAGCTTTATATGAAGTGTATGTAATTAACCCTTTCTCGTTGGTCCTATTCTCATCGGCGAGTAAACCCTTAATGATTACTTATGTCTAAAAGTTATTCCTAAGTGATCAATTTAGAAACAACCGTGGGAGCCACATCTTGTCCCGCAGTCGGATGCCCGCAAGCCACTAATAAACACAGAGGTTATCAATGCACTAATAAGTAGTAACCAAAGACATCAACATATAAACTTTAATTAATGAGAAAGCAGTTTTAAGGGAGTGCAATCTTTCCGTTGCCACATTACACAAGCCACCAATCTTGATGAATTAAAGTTTGCTAAAACAATAAAACAAAACTACTTAATGAATTAAATACATGCAGCACCTTCTTACAGCTCTTGTATCTTCGATTTGGGTGTGTCTTGTGCTGCCTCCTTGACTGAATTCATCCTTTTGCTCTGCTGTCCGAACTTCGGTTTTAGGGTTTCGAACTCTCAATTCGTCTGGTCTACGGGGTATTTATAGTTTCTGTCTGAGGGAAGATGCGGCGCATCTACTTAAGTAGATGCGGCGCATGTACTTAACTTCGCGTGGGGTCCAAGATTATAATATTCAGGAATATTCGTACACCGCCAGAAGATGCGGCGTAACCCTTGATTAGATGCGGCGCATGTCCTCTTGTATCTTGGATCGTATCTGGTGATATCTTGATATAGATGCGGCGCATGTTGATAGTGAGATGCGGCGCATCTGGAGCAGAATTGATTTGATCTTGTCCATGTCAGTAGACTTCCACTTTATGCACGTTTTGCTCCATTATTAGTCCAAAATAGCTAAGTTTCACCAAATGCTTGTTTTTATCTGAGAATTACAAAAGTAAACAATTAAGTATCAATCCTCATACATAATATAGTAAAACAAGTCAAATTAATAGGATAAATGATAGTAATAAAATGTACTTATTTGAGTTCATCAAATATCCCCCCACTTGAACTTTACTTGTCCCCAAGTAAACCTTAGAATTTCATTTATGAAAATGTATCCTAAAAGATGTTAGGATTAATTTTTATATTTAAGCATGTATTCGTTTATTTCATAATCACACAACTAAACACTTAACGAATTAGAAGTAAGATAAAATAAGTCGATAAAAGCAAATCTAATCGTTTAACTGTCCAGTCGCGACGAATATTCTATCATAAGCTTGGCAAGTATACACATCTCCACCACTAAAGCTAAGGAATAACAAGTCTAAAGCGGTAAAAAGGGTTTTTAGGCTAAAGGGTTAATTATTCTTATTTACACTATCGATCTCAAATTCCAGAAAAGGCGACAAAATCACAAATACATGATCGAATCCACGAACACGATACTTGCAATTGCTCAAATCCTTAACTCGAATAGGCTAAAGATAGGTCCAAACTTCACCAATAATAATATATCAAAAAGGGCGACAAAATCATAAATACATAGCCGAATCCACGACTACGATACTTAAGATTGCTCAAATCCCTAATCTCAATAAATCAAAGGTTCGGTTGGATAAAGAACAATACAGGGTATGGATAACATTTGGGATATAAATTGGTGTAAAAATAAAAATAAACAAAACAAAACAAATAGATTAAAATCCTAAGTGTGGTTAATCACTATCCCAACCATCCCATGAATAAGACTCATATCATTGAATAACTCACGCTTTAACACTTGAAACACACGCTTTTGGTAGACACGAATTATACTCAACAAAATCTTAATCAAAGAATAAACCTTAATCGGCATTCCCATAACTGCCAATTCCCATTCAATCATAGATATAATACAACAAATAGTGGTGATATCGACCACTTACATAACTCTACATCGTCGGCTTAAAATAAACATCCAACTCTTTTTTCTTTCTTTTTCTTTTCTCATTTTTTTTTCGATTTTTTTTTTTTTTTTTTTTTTTTTTTTTTTTTTTTTTTTTTTTTTTTTTTTACTTGAAACATAAATATAGATGTGTAAAATTTCACCACATCACTACAACTTTCTTTCCGGATAATTTTTTTTTCATACTTTTCATACTTTCAGAAATAACGGTAATAGTGAAAGTAGTAAACACACGAAAAATAAACTCAAAAATATACAATATTTACTTTCACTCCAATTTGCATTGTGCAATTTCCCGACCTAACCATAGATAATGAATTACGCACGCGAACACAGGTAATGTAAGGAAACACACTCTGCCTATAGCAATTAACCAACCATGGATTCTAATCTACAGGGTAGGCTAAGGTGTAAGGGTGTAACGAAACATTTTAAACATAGGTGTAAGAAACGAAAGGAATGGCTCTGAGTGTTTTTCTAGGGGTATCTTACTCTAAAAATGAGAGTAACAAAAGGTTTTATACGGGGGTTAACTAACCAGTGTAGTTAGCTAATAACACATAACATATATAGGCTTTTTGGTGTAATTCTAGAATTTTACCAAGTTAGACAAGTCATTCCAATTATATAAATAATACTCATTATGGTGGTCTCGAATAGTATACAAGCCAAGTTCTAAAGTTTACAAGTCACCGGCACACTCATAGATTTGTGAATTTTGGAAAAATCACAATTTTTGAAAATAACGTCATGTGTGCAGTTATGTAACTTAGATTTTAAACAAAAACATGCTAAAAAATTTTTAAGTTTGATATATTAAGCACATTTTAAGCATAATTTTTGAAAAAGTAGGACAAGTAAGTGTTAAGTGTTCTAATTCTCCTATCCCCCCACTTAAGTTAAACAACGTCCTCGTTGTTTGTATAAAAGGTTAAAAACTGGAAAAGGAAAGAATTAGAACAGGAAAAACTCCCCTGAGATTTGCTCGGTATGATCCTCCATTAGTATAAGAGCAAAAATCATCTTCCATGTGGATTAGAACGTTAAAACTTCATACTTGATGTATCCACAGGAAATCCAGGAAACTATAATACCACCAACACTTTAAAACACACCTAAGATAAGAAAGGTTCAACTTGCATAACACATTAGTAGTTAGGAAAAATAAAACTTAAAAAATTAAAACTGAAAATCATCAGGTCAGTCGATGCGCCGTATCTTATTGAAGAAGATACGCCGTATCGAGCCTGGAATAAATACGGATCAGAATAAAGATGCGCCGCATCCTTAACCAGGGATGCGCCGTATTAAAATAAACTGATAAAAAGTTTTAAAGTCGAAAAATAAAAATGCAGAAAAATAAAATAAGATATGACCATTGCAGAGGATGCGTCGCATCTCAGGACTGAGATGCGCCGTATCTTCGTGCGGCCTGGACTGACTCGACACAGAAAACAGAATAATAAAAGATAAATCCGGGTTGTCTCCCGGTAAGCACTTGTCTTTATTCCAGAGTCTTCAAGTTAGACTCACGTTCAGCTCATTAGTATCGATCATTGAAGGAGTCGGAAACATCACGCTCCTTCATCGCCAATTTAGTAATATTGAACACTCCTTGCTCGTCCTTAATTTCCACGCCGTTCTTCTTCAATATCTGTATAAACAAAGTCCTGTCCCTTACGGGCAGAGATGACAAAATGATAGACGGGAAATTCTTATTATCATATAGGCACAGATAAGCAAGGTGGGGTGGTAGTTCAATAACACATCATTGTTCAAATTCGTTTTCTCAACTACTCTCCTACGTTTATTAATTACTACACAATCATACCACTCATCATCAGAATCACTAACAATATCTCGTCTAAGTTCCGTAGGTACATTAAGGTCAATGAATTCCTCAAAGTCTTCATGATTAGGATTAGTTGAGTTGTTTTGAATCAATGTTTCTCCCATAAGTCTAGCTTCAAGATCGAGGTCCATACGCTCTCTTAATCCTAGCACATAAACACCTCTAATTATGCTTTTAACCGGATCTTGGCACTTATAGACTAGTTTATTATTCCCTACCCTTAATGAAATTTTTCTCTTAAACACATCAATCTTAGCATGGGCAGTAGACAAGAAAGGTCTTCCGAGGATTAAAGGAATCTTAACATCCTCGGGCATGTCTAGTATAATAAAGTCTACGGGAAAAATAAACTGCTCAATCTTAACTAGCACATTATTAGCAATCCCTTCAGGTCGTTTTACTGTTTTGTCAGCCAATTCAATAAGTAATTTAGTTGGTGCTAATTTTCCTAGTCCTAGGGTAGCGAATGTCTTAAGAGGCATAACACTAACACTAGCTCCTAAGTCAGCCAACACATTATTGAAGGATATATTATTAATAGAACAAGGTAGAGTAAAACTTCCTGGGTCTTTTTCTTTATGAGGCAAGGCATTTGAATCGGTTGCAGGGCTCTCTTCTTTTATTGTTGCCTTGATCTCCTCTTCAATTTTTGTCTTCCCTTTTAGTAGTCTCCTTAAGCTGATTGAAGAGTTAAAGAAAAATTCTGGTCTTGCACCATCATTACCATTCATCGATCTTCTAGGTATATTAGGAGTGACTTCTTCAGTAGTGCTTATGGCCTTGACATGATCCCTTGGATTTGTTTCAGTCGAGCTCGGTAAGCTTCCATATCCCCTTTCTTGAAGAACTTTGCTCATTTGACCAATTTGTTGTTCCAATGCTTTGATCGAAGCTCCTTGATTTCTTGTAGTAGTGTTCGTTGAAGCTCGAATTTCCTTGATCATAGCAGTATTCTCTTCATGTCTTTTAGCAGCATCGGCCATAATTTGCTTTAAAGTATCGTCTAAAGTCTGCCTCCTCTCTTGATAAGCGGGATTGAAGTTGTTCTTTTGATAGAATCCCGGACTAGCTTCCCTAAATCTTGCTGAAGGTCGGAATGGTTGTCCAAATTGGGTGTAATAAGCTTCTTCAAATGTCTCACTTTCATTCTTGTTCGGGCAATCTTTAGTGTAGTGAGGTCCTTCGCACTTTTCACATCCAACTTGGGCAGCATATGCTCTTTCATCTCGCTTCTTCATCTCTCTACTAATTTTATCCAATTGAGCTTGAATAGCAGCAATCCCGTCAAAATTAGTGCTGCTCTTAGATCTAGTAGAGGTCCCATCGTGCCATTTCTGAGAATGATCAGCAGCTTCTTGGATCGCCTTCCTAGCATTAGTTGCACTCATCTGAGGTACAGCTCCCTTAGCATCCAAAATCTGTCTTGTAGGCACGTCCAATCCCTGATAAAACAATATTATTTCCTGCATAGGGGTTAGATAGTGTTGAGGACATTTTATCAATAAATCTTTAAATCGTTCCCAAGCTTGATAAAGGGTTTCATCAGGCTCTTGCTTGAAACTATTGATAGCCTCCATTTTCTTAGCAGTCTTAGCAGGTGGACAATATCTCTTCAGGAATTTGCTCTTCAAACCTTCCCATGTAGTGATTGAACTAGCAGGTTCATTCCTTAGCCACTTGTTAGCAGCTCCTTTTAGTGAGATTGGGAAGATTCTTAGCATGAGTTGATCGGTATTGACACTTTCTGTAGTAAACAAATCTGCAATCTCCAGGACCTTTTCGACATGCTCATTAGCATCCTCTTGTTCCGTCCCACTGAAAGCATTCTCTCTGAGCTCTTTGAGAAATTGTCCTTTCAACTCAAATTTTGACTTGTCATCAAACTTAGGTCTAGCAACTCCTGAAGTGTAATCAGCACGGGTATTGTTCATGTATTCCTCCATAGTAGTGTTTTCGCCCATTGTTCCTGTTTCAACTTCCTCTTTTTCTTCAGAAAAGTAATCAAGCTCGAGTGAACTTGAAAGATCAAAGCTTCTTGTGTTGAAAAGCCTTTTAAGCGAATGTAGGGCTCGTTCAGGATCTTCGAAAGGTTGAATCAAGTTCTTCGTAGAACTCCTGGTCATGCACTTCCTGAAATCAATCACAAAACATCAGTAGGGTATGCTCGAGAAAGTAATATATCAGATAATTAATAACGAAAACGGAATACGAAGAATTAAAGTTACTGATATCTGCAGACGATGCGCCGTATCCAGAAAGTCGGATACGCCGTATCTTATAATCGTTAAAAATTAATCAGACTTTATTCAGAAAATAGATACGCCGCTTTGAATTTATGAATGCGCCGTATCGAGTTAATTAATCAAAAATCAACTTATCAAATTAAAATTAAATGCGTCGTATTAACGAAAGTTAATGCGCCGTATTTTCGTTACGTTTAAAAATAAAAGATTTTTGATTCAGTAAGATGCGCCGTATCGACAGAGATCGATACGCCGTATCTGTTTAATAATTCGCAAACTGTTTTTAATTAAAATAATAGATACGCCGTATCTTCAAAAGAAGATGCGTCGTATGGCGTTAATGTTTTAGAAAAATTTTTTTATCAAAAACAGATACGCCGTATCTGCAAAAGCAGATGCGTCGTATTACTTTATCGCTTAGAAAAATTTTTCTTATTAAAAACAGATACGCCGTATCTTGGGGAAAAGATGCGTCGTATCGAATTAATTAAACGCGTTGTATATAAAAAAATTGAACGCAATACGCCGTATCTGAGAGATCAGATGCGCCGTATCGTTCGATTTAGCACAGTACAACGATAGCAGAACAGAAAAATACGAAAAAATAAAAAACAAAAAATTTAAACACACAAACAAAAATAAACACACAAAAATAAAAGAAAACAATTAACACACAATACAACAAATATGCAAAATAGTACAATGATGCAATTAATCTAATAAAAAAAAGAAAAATAACCTAATTAAAATACTAATCAAATTAACAGATAATAACAATTCACTCCCCGGCAGCGGCGCCAAAAACTTGATGCGCGTGATGTGTCGTTGCGGTTTAGCAGTTTTAATGCCTACTCAAGTTTTAAATTTATATTTAGCCGACTTATCAATAACACACACACTTAACGAGCAGTGTACCCGGTCAGTATGAAGATAATGGTAAGTAGAGTGTCGATCACTAAGAGTGGAACGTATTATCTAGTTATTCTAATCAGTATTTTAATATCCTAACGCAAGGGGGTTTCAGCCTGAGAGACTGGCACAGTTTTGTTTGCAATTAAATAATAAAATAAACAAATAGGCACGAATCAGCAAGTAGCATACACGTACACAGATAGATACTCGAGACAATAAGAGGGCTGTCCTTATGATTAAGTAGATTGTCACTTGTTTTATTGATAGCTTTATATGAAGTGTATGTAATTAACCCTTTCTCGTTGGTCCTATTCTCATCGGCGAGTAAACCCTTAATGATTACTTATGTCTAAAAGTTATTCCTAAGTGATCAATTTAGAAACAACCGTGGGAGCCACATCTTGTCCCGCAGTCGGATGCCCGCAAGCCACTAATAAACACAGAGGTTATCAATGCACTAATAAGTAGTAACCAAAGACATCAACATATAAACTTTAATTAATGAGAAAGCAGTTTTAAGGGAGTGCAATCTTTCCGTTGCCACATTACACAAGCCACCAATCTTGATGAATTAAAGTTTGCTAAAACAATAAAACAAAACTACTTAATGAATTAAATACATGCAGCACCTTCTTACAGCTCTTGTATCTTCGATTTGGG